>NAGG01000240.1:0-13025 GCA_003031705.1 Calonectria naviculata | reverse complement strand
GGAGCCATCAGCCAGGTTGAAGCAGGCTGGCTTAGTCTTGGCCCAGACGAGGCGTCGACAAGGGCGTGTGAATGGTTACGTATGTTGGCCGAAGGACGCCCACCCACCAGCTCAGAAGAGGAAAGAAGAAGAAGCCGCCGAGGGTGGGAGGCGACAGGCCTTGGCCCATGGCTAAAATTGAGTTGACGACGGAATAGGCCAGCAGGGATGGATTCGCAACGTTAAATGAGGATGCGTCGTCAGAGGATTCAAGGGGATAGGGATATATTTTTGGGCCTAGGTTTGGGCCTAGGGTGTATGCACTGGAGGCAGCAGGCCGGCCGGCTTGTTTAGCGAAGGCTGTGATGAACGAGTGCCGGGGAGCTGGAAACGTCGATAGTGCTACCAAGTAGCTAAGCTGTTGGGTCGGCGACTCAGGGGATCAGCCATGGCAGAGAGAGCTTGGCATTGTCATAGTTGCAGAAGCCCTCTCGTTCTCGCTCGCTATGCTCGCTCTGCGTGTATCCCCAAATAGCCATTCTTACTAAGAAGACCTGCCTTGCTTACCTAGCTTGGTGCACTTCGCGACATAGAACTAGCCCTGGACTGTACCGTCCCGGGGCGGGAATCGAGTGGACGGGACGATGCTGTACTCGCAACGCGTAATGCACTGTCCTTAGCCCTATGGGGCCACGCGGTGAGGCTGACTGTGCGGCGACCGTGGGAGTGGGAGGCGATTGAGACGACTTTGTTGACGAAGCTCTTGCTTGAAGCGGTTAGAAAGCCACGCCCTACCCAATCCTGGGGCCTAGCGCCGTTTGCGGGGTGGGGTCTGAGACACGAGCCCAGCCACAAGTCCGAATGTCTCCGTTTTGTCACTACGCCACTGTGGCGCGTGCTGTTTTGGCTAGCTTTTGCCATTCCCGCTGGCCTCTCCATAATTACCGGCCAGCCAAGGCGGGGTAGTAGTAGGAGTCGACAAGAAAACTAGCTACGCTGTCTGCCACATGTGGCGCATGCACACACAGTTAACAAAGGAGGGGCAAATGGAGAAAAAAAAAAACCTAGGCAAGCAACTTCGGCGAGGAGTCACGGAGGAGACTTGAAGAAGCAATATCAACTTGGTGGACGGTCAAGTTGTGTCCTGGCAAAACCTCCACGCCTGCGGAATCATACCGTCGTGTCTCAGACAAGGGTTTTTTTTGCTTCTCCATCTTCACTAACCCTCATTCACAAGAGCTGAACGCCTGCGCCGCAGCCTATACACGTGAAGAGCCTTGCAGTCTGCCCACATCATCCGACGAACTTCAAGGCAACCCGAGCGCCTCGGATTCTGGAGCGCCGCCCAGCAGCCGTACGGCGCCTGCATTCAGCCGTCCATGTTGGACACCTCACTTTCGCACACCAGCGAGACCCCTGGCGCCCACGACGAGGAGCCCGACAACACCCGTCTACGTCAGTGGGAGGAGTACGGACACCAGTTTCAAGCCGTCGAGCTGGAGCAACTCAAGCAGAGCATTGTGGAGATGGCTCTAAGTAGGATTGACGGCCAGGATGAGCTCTACGTGGGCGGGTACGTATGCCCTCTTCGCCGTCAGCGGTGATGGAAAGCCACGCTGACATGACATGCACTTTCAAGCCTCTGGGCTCTGCGCCGTTCGGACTCACTGACCGAACGCAACATCACGCACATCTTGTCCGTCACCGGGTTAGACCCGTCTCACATCAAGAACTTCAAGGACGAGCCCTGGTCAGAGTACGGCAAGGACTTTCGTCATCTCATCGTTGACATTGACGATGTGGATGAGTCCAACATCCTGGCCGAGTTTCCTAAGATGGTCAAATTCATCGATGAGGGCTTGCGCGGATCTAAGAGCCACGAGGTGGAGAACCAGGACGCTGGCGGCGTCGCACTCGAGGAAAAGGTTGAGCACCTGAGCATTGGGGGCGAGAAAAAAGCGCCCGGCGTCTTCGTCCACTGCGCCGCCGGCAAGTCGCGATCTGTCTCGGCCATCATTGCCTATCTTCTTTGGCGGTACCCAAACAGATTCGACCCTAACATTACGCCAGCCGCCGTCTCTGATCCTGTGCACGCTCATCCACAGTCATCTACACTGCGCAACCGTCCCCGCAAGGAAACCTCCGCCGAGGCGGTGCAAGCCGCGCTGACATTTGTTCGCCGTACAAGGCCCATGGCTGAGCCAAACCCCGGCTTCATGGAACAACTAGCCCTGTGGTGGGAGATGGGCTGCCCCGACGACGTCGAGACTCACCCCGTGTATGAGCGCTGGGCGTATAAGCGCGAGGTGGACGAGAACCTAGCCGTGGGCCAGGCACCCACAAGGCTGAGATTCGAGGACGAGGAGGTCAAACCCGCCGACGAATCCGGACTCAGCCTCCGCTGTAAGAAGTGCCGCCGGACGCTAGCCACGGCACCGTTCATTGTGGATCATAAGCCCGTCGATAAGCAGCCTGGCGCCTGTCAGCACTTCTTTATAGAGCCCCTAAGCTGGATGCGCAGCGTCCTCGAACAAGGCGAACTAAACGGGCGGCTCATGTGCCCGAATACAAAGTGCGGAGCCGGAGTTGGGCGCTACGACTGGAAGGGATTCAAGTGTTCCTGCAGCGCATGGATCACGCCGGCGTTCTCGCTCCAGCGGGCCAGAGTTGACGATGTTATTAAGAGAGACATTGGACCTGGCACGGGCCAGAGCCTAGGCATTCGTATGCCGCCCGGCATGGTTCAGCGAGGTGGGAATCTATGACTGGGGCATATTCCTACAGGAGCAAAGCTACGCGTGCAGTTACCACCCATCGTATCTGCCGGTCCTCTCAAGTGTCCGACCCGCCGGTTACGAGGCTCCGAAGTCAAGGCCCCCGAAGCTCCGACACCCCGTTCCTCCTTCTCCGGAGCCCCACAGAACCTCCGTCAAGCACCCTTGGACAGAGCGTCTCACTAGACCGGGAGGGGCCACGGCCGTGTTACCCACTCGCAAGCCTGGGCCCCCCTCGTCCTCAATCGGGCACCTGGGCTTTGTCACATCGCCGTCCATCGAGACCCTCGGCATGTCAGAAGTGGAAATGGTCGAGTAGGAGAGCAACAGAATGAGGATACGTGCGACAAGGGTAAGGACCCTGAAGGGCAATGACACAGAAAAAGGGGGGCGTGGTTTTAGGGCGGGAAGGCGTTAGGGCTTACGGGGTGTAGGGACATTTGTGCATGGGTCAGCCTCTCCCCCCATGGCGGCCGCTGAAAAAGAAGAAATAGACGATGAGGGGCTCGTGATGGGATGATAGCAAAGGCCCGGGGAGAAGGTGCGAAGATCGTCAGACGGCGACGGGACGATCGGGTGGTTCCTGGTGCAAGCAAGGACTCCATCTCACTCAAAGGATTCGACGCGAGGCGGAGGAAGGGTCAATCGTCATATATCGGACGCTATTCAACGAGAACGAGAAGCCATGACGCCAACCCGAGATGCTCAGCACTAGGGTTCGGACTGTGAGACAAGATTATCGTCGATTTCTTATTCAAAAGTTCGACAAACATGCGTCAAGTATATGCGGCCATATCCACCAAGAAGAGACTCGGTCCCCGACCGCATGCCCCATTGTCGTTCCACACCCATCCATCGTGGCCTTTGGTTGCTGGCACCTCCCACACCTCGCAACTAGCCCTGCAACTTTTTAGCCCCCCCTCCCACTTATCCTTGGAAACCCGTGCAGGCGGTGACACTATCAATTTTTTTAGACTTTGGCAGGACAGCACTTTGTGCATTTGCAGCATCGCCCGAGGTCGGATTGCCATCCCGCGCTGCATCGGGACTAGCAGCAACACGTCGAAAAGCAAAAAAACTTATTCGATGGTGTGTCTTTTGCGCAAGAGGCCGACTGACACTCCGCTTTTTTACCGTTTTGCTGGGATTGCCTTGGTTATACACTCCGTTGCCCCATTGGCCTGCCGTTTAGGGAAACGTCGAGCAATTGGTGACATAGCAAAGCACCGTCTGACGTTGCCCAAGCCTATGTTGTAATGCTAGGACCTCGCCGGAATTACCGACATGGTTGCCATTTTGCATATATCAAATTTTTTGTTGGCGTACATAGAGGCGGAAGCACAAGAGACACAATCATGATTCGACAATATAATGTCCCATCGCGGCAATGTTAGACGAATCAGACGGCAGTTTCCATTTCTTATCTCTCACTTGAACGAGTTATTCCCGACAGTCAGACATTCGTCATGTGTGAGAATGTGGCTTGTCATCAAATGAGTTTCGCCGTGGCAACAGTCGGCGGATTATGTAACGCTGAGGGCATTCAGAGGCACACTCGGTGACGGACCGATTAGGTTTTGTAATACACTCAATACCTTGCTAGACAACGCAGCACAACTTGTGAAGAATGCGAACGTTGACTTGCAACGTTTCAGGACCACTTTCCTATTTGAGCTGCAATTCAGCACCCAGGCATTGTCAACCGCTCGAATCATATATCAAAGTTGTAAATTGGCTACAAGCACTGTGATAGAAATTGTTTACCTCTCACACATTCCCGGTACTGTTTCAAAAAGCTGACGACCTTAACGAAACGTGATAAATCACCACCCTGTTTGATCGACCTATCAACTTGCTTGCAACTCACCATGACCACCACACCCGGACATAACCGATATAGGGCCGTGAGTTCTGATACATCATGTCTAGAATCGTTTTTTTTTTTCTTTTCCTTCCTTACACATGGAATGGTGCGTGAGCAAGAATTTGAGATTGTGACGTAAACCTGTCCCGGCATTTGCAAACTCGCAAGGGCAAGATGTCCCGCAAACTTGGCCCTCGATTCTTGATACCCCTTTCGGAGTACACATTGGCAATGCACTAAGATCACGCGGGGGCTGCTTTCAGGGCTGCCACGTTGTGCGGAATCGAATTCCCCTTCACCCCATTTCGATTCGTCACTCTCCTCTGAAGCGAGAGGCCTGTGACGACTGACTCGCCCGGCTTGTGCCAACCTGTGGGGGGTGTTGGAATCTGCAGTGAGGTCTCTATCGAAGCAAACCCGGAAGCTCCCTCCCCCTCAATCTGACGACATCGCCCCTTGCCCTTCTCAGCCTGGCGTACAGGACAAGGTAGTGCACAGGTAGCCCCGTTTCCCCTCACATCACACATCAGATTGCGAGTTATTTGGTTACGATTTCGGTGCTCTGCCGCCACATCGCAGGAGCGGGAAAGCTGTAGGATAAAAACACCCACTCCCGGAGCTTTCCTGTTCAGGGTGGCTTGCGCGGAGCGTCACTCGGGTATGCAGTGGTTGCGGGGACTTTGTCAGCGCACGTCTTATGGCGGGCACAGAGAGTGATGATGATATCAGAGGCGGGTTGCTGCCTTCGGTAGGCAGGTAGTCACCAACGGTGAACGGTGAAAAAACGCCCCGCCCCGAAACCACCGACCTTCCGGAAGAAAGCGCCCCATACTAGCCCCCGGCTTGTCGGGGGCTTGGTTAGGCTCGGACCGACAACGTTTCCAGACTTGGCCGGAGCACGGGACGAGAAGCGTACCGCCATGGGCTTGACGAGGCTGAGCACCAACAGGCGTCTTTGGCGAGGAGAAGAAAAGGTCTGGACAGATTCCACAGGGCTTGAACCCGTGGGTCAGGGCTTGGTTGAGGGAGGGGGCGTGGGCGTGTCAAGAAGAAGATACAAGCTGCCCTAAGTACCTCTGGTCTGACGGCCTCAAAGTACTGCTTTTGGCACACGCCCCCCTTCCTCCCGCATCAGTCTGTCACGCTGGCTTCGCGAAAGCACGCCATCACTGCCGAGATACAGTCGTTGGCGGAGACGAGAAGAAAACAAGTTTGTGCGTTTCGCTTCCCTCATGGGTGCCTCGCCAACCCTCTCCGAGTTGGTTGCAACCCCAACCCACCGGTCACGTCCCGGGTTTCTTTGAGCCAGCCACGACACCAACGATCGACCGGGTTGGAGGACTCGCTGTGGCTCCTCATTTTTCGATGAGGCTAGTGAGGGGAGGAAAACTCAATCACATTAACCCCCCCGTGCTATAGTATGACGAAACTGCAGATTATGATTTTTAAATATGGCGTCACACAGGAGCAGTTCATGACGGCTCAATTGTGTGTATACACCCCTTCGCTTGGGAAGTATGAGATATTTTTGTGGCAGCCAGGCCAGTCATACAGATGCATCCAACATTGCTCCGAGGTTCTTGGATTGACTGGTCGGGGTTCTTTTTTTTCTCATGCCCATACTAGCGCCGGGGAGGGCTTCCTTCACATTGCATTACATACAATCACAGCCAGGGAATGTGGATGAGAGGGGAAGGGAAAAAAAAGGTCTAGGCTGACAGCGCAGAGTCACATCCGCACTGCTCAAACCAGCCCCCCAGGCGGCAGATCCAATCTGTCGGTAGTTGGGTGCTAGCTTTTTCGTCCCATGAATTTGCGGAAATTTGGATCTTCTGTTATGCCTCGCGACGGGGCGAAAAGGAACAATCCTTCCAAAGGTTAAAAAAACAAACGGGGAAAAGGCTTAGAAGGGTCACATGCGAATATGCTCATGCGTCATGTAAGACTTTGTTGTGGTCATTCTCGAGCGTTTTGTGGGACCTGGACAAGGAAGAACTGTCGACAGAGTCTTTTGGGGAAGCTCTCGGGTTGAGGATAGCTTCAACTAGGCTTCGACGATTATCGGAAGGGGGGGTGGGATGAAGAGCGTTGTTGGTGCCGCCCTGTGGAGACACCCCAAAGATGTTGATCAGGGTTGATGCTACCAAGATGCATGCATGCCACTTCAGGCTTTTCTGGTGGCCCGCCGTTTCTGCAGTCATCATTCTCGACGAGGAAAACAGCGGAGCGGAAGAAGAGGGAGGGGGTGGGATCTCCCGATTCCGCACTTCGTCGGGGTGTTAATCGTTCCATATGTCGCCGAAGCAAACTTGGAGTTTCTAAACGGGTTGATTACGTCTTGGCCTTGGTCTACTTTGCTGCTCCAGATATGGAAAATGCCATCTGACACAGGGATGCGTTAAAAAGGCAAGACATACAGGCGTACGGCTGCACGGCGGGTAAGCTTATCAGAGGTCAGACGTTGGGGTTTTGTCCGCGGTCATTTCCATAGGCGTCGAGGTGACAGGGCGGCATCACAACACACACAACACCAGCTCGCGCTGGTGGTGGACATGGGGCTTGGGAACAGGCGATCAATCGCACATTGGCTAGCCCGGGTGGGAATGCGGCGTCCGATATACCCAGAACATGCCGTTGGGTGGACTCCCGTCAATCCCTGCTGTCATGATGACTGAGTGGCCATTCATGCGAGTCCCGCCAACCCCTAAGCAGTACTGGCCGAACAAGCATGGGCTCCCAAAGGTCAAGACGTCGCGACGCAGCATAGGACCTATTTCGAGATCCGGGCCATCCACTCCTCTGCAGAGAACACACAGGTCGGGCTGCTTACCCAACTCGAGCAGCGTGTGAGCAAGTAAGCACTAGAACCCAGATGGGACTCGGCAGAGGAGCTGCTTTGGGGATCCGCGCAACGCACATCGGTGCCAGCCCACTCTCGAAAGGACTGCCTGATCAGTTATTTACGACGGGAAAGAAAGGAAAAAATCCGCCGGGGCTATGACAGATCTGGGCCTGCAATCCCTGTGACAGAAGAAGCGGTACGGGACCACTGGGGGCGAGTCATTTGGCGAGGGAAGGGAGGGGTTAGATCATGACGGCGTTAGCTCAGCCCTGTCAACCAGGCAGGGATCACAGGTTTCGAAAAGAAAAAAAAAAAGCCTTCTAGGTAACATTCGAAAAGCCGGCAGGGATATACATGGAGCGCCGAAGGAGCGCACTGCAGCGGACAATAAGATTACTCTTCAGCGATGATGTTCCTTGCGTCGGCAAAAATAAAACCCAAAAACACCAAGAATCGAAAACGTCCAAGTGGGCAGGATACGACGTGTTGAAACCGAAACAATGCAGGCAGATACAGCAATGTCACCTCGCTCACCTTGCGTCCGACAGGCTATCACTATCTCCCGGTCGGGCAGCACTGAGAAAAGAGGACTAGGCCGGGTTGTCTCTCTGCAGCAGCAGGGCTGAGACGTCGCAGCCTTGCTAGGCAACATGCCCAATCCGACCCATCACTTCTGCCGTGGTAGGTGGAAGGCCAGCGTAGGCGTAAATAGACCAATGAGATATGACCCGAGTCCAGAAGGGGCCTTTTTTTTTTCTTTTGCGGTTGGCGCCGAGCATCCCCATGAGGCTCAACAAATCACGGCGGCGGGAGGCGGAGACGAGGAGGACCGGAATCTGACAAATATGATGAATCGCCAAGACGCTTCCTTCAGTCAGCAATGTCAAGCAGATGAGCGGGGAGCTTTTTTAGGGATCTGATGGAGATTCGGGACCGAGATTTACTGCTTCAACACCGCTAGCTTTTTTGCCCGGTGGCTGTGGTGAGAAATGGCCCGTCATCGTCCCTCTGGGTGGGTGTAGCGAACAGGCGTCGATGGGCGGACCAGATCATCACTAATGCCGCTGATCCGGGAGGATCAGGATCAGATGCGGTCTGTGAGGGAAGGATCTTGGATCTTCATTACTAAGTCGCTTTCTCGCAAATTTGGGAAGGTAGACAGATGACGAGATGAGCGCCGGGTTCTTGCTAAACCCCGAGCTCCGGTTGGCTGATCCAAACGGATGAGAGGTGGTTATCACGGGGTTGCAGTGATGGGCAAGACAAAGTGTGGCGATAGTTGATCGGTACGGACCATGTGTAGATTTCCTCGTAGGTTATTTTTACAATGTTGATCATGTCTTTTGGGTGTCATCGAATGTGGCGTGATCATGACAAAGTGTGGAAGTGGACTAGTTGATAACATGAACGTGGTTACTAGTTTGGTATAGGGTAAGTAAAACATTAACAAGTCATTTAGTTTCGTATGGACGAGGATTTGTGAATGTAAACGAAACATAAGTTTTTAACACAGGAATGGCTTGGAAAGATTCCAAAAATACCAAGCGCATCTACTGATTCTCTCATGAATAGGCTGCTATTCGAATTGAGTAACTTGCGGATTCCTTCCTAATGCCACTCCTCATAGTATCAATGTACCGATTGACAACGAAAATAACAAGGATAGAGGACTAAATGTAAATACTGTCATAAATACATAGCAATATTGTTATATTTACTCAATGTTTTCAACTTTATACTAATTCCTACCGTTTCCTTCTTCAGGAAAATACTACCAGCCAAAGATGATATCATATCTCAGGGTTACTTTCATCAAGACAATGAGAGTCTAGAATAGGACCAGACTATCGAAAACATTCTTATATGTCTGAAATAGCTGTTCCGTTCTTGTACTCCAAGTTTTGTCAGTTAGTATAATTCACGTTTAATTCTTGGTCCAGATATAGAAAAGTGGTTGTGTCGCACATAGCAACGATGAAGTTCATTGTTGGGTATAGGTTAGGCAACACCAACGTTCGGATGATTGTATAGCAACGATGGCACTGAATTATATCATCTAGAGTGAATGAAACTTGATAAAACTTGCCACTGGTACAACCAATACTAATATGCATTGTGTCTCCCAAAGGGCATCCACAGCAGCGCCCCAGACTAACAAAGCAAAAGAGTCTTTCCCCAAAAGAAGACAATTTGATATTTTTATATAATACACCAAATGAATGGCATTTATTAGTTGGAACAAAAAATGCCAATTGCAAACGGAAGATAAAAATCCCCCAGACAGTGGTTACTTGATGTGTTAGTAGCGAATTTAGTTTCGATTTTCCAAGTTTGACTTGGTTCTTGGATCGTGGGCAAGATATCAGAACCGCTATTACCTCAGCTATAGGCGAATACCACCAAACCAGGAGCTATGCTGTAATATATACTGAAATCATGTTCGGGTCTGTACCTTATACCCTCATGGCCCCTTCTAAAGACAAGATGCTCTCAATGGAAATGGATTCATGAGCGGAAATGTCAGTTACCTAAAGCCCCCCGGAAAACACCGCTGTTGTAAAACCTAATCGATTAACATGTAAGGCATGAAGTTAAAGAGGTATTCGTTTCAAGACAAGTGGCATACTTTATTGCATTCCAAGATTCACAAATTTAGTTACTCACAAACTGGATCACGAAAACGGGAACCACGATGAACCGAGAGTAACAGCGGTGCAATTCTCACCAACAATATACCATTCTCCCATAAAAAGGCTAGCTTGTCTATAAATCTCTTGTGGAACACGTCTTGCATCTATGCAAGTCTACCACAGTTGACAAGCAAAACTACCTGCTTGGAGTTGCGGCAGTCTGAGTGACACACGGCCGGTCCTACAAAGACCATGTTTTCTACACCAAAGAGATGGAAAAGATCCTCGCTCCCACGTAGCATATCTGCTAGGGATGTTCTTTTCTTGTGATGACAGCCATGCGTGCACTGTGCTGGTCAATAGTCAGCCAACGTATGCAGAGCCTCATCGAGGATCCTCTGTGGGAACCGATGGAAAGTATCCAGGCTTCATCATCCTCTCTCTATCTCTCTTTGCAGCCTCGGCTTGTCGCTTCTTTGTCAAGCGCTGCTGATAGAAACCACTGCTTCTGTTAACATGATGTCTTTTCGTACAATAAGGTGTTACTTGCTGTTTCAGTTCAAATACCCGAGGTTCTGGCTCGGGAGTTTCTTCCTTCTCCTTATTTTCCTGAGGGAGGTTAGTGTGATTGGGGTGGTGTAAGTGTTGAAGTTACCTTGTCATCGCTCTTGTCATCCTTCTTTTCGTCGTCCTTCTTGTCCTTGTCGTCTTTATCCTTGTCTTTTTCCTTGTCCTTGTCCTTATCCTTCTTTTCCTCCTTTTCCTTCTTCTTGCGCTGCCTCTCCTCGTACTCCTTCTTGAGGCGCTCCTTTTCCTCCTCGAGCTCCTTCTCCCTCTTGGCCTTTAGGGCATCCTCATCCACTTTTGGGCTGCAAAAGTTGCGGTCCTTGAGATGGGCGAGACACACATAGAAAAAATCCTGGGAAGATAAAAACTTAGACGACGATGAAGGCTACGGGTCCTACGCGGTGCGCACCTTTTTATCTGGCGTGATCAAGACTGAGGTGCTCGGCTTGTAGCAGATGTCGCAAGCCTTGGCGGCCGTGTCAGCGACGCGGCGATGGTGGTAGATGTTTGGGAACACGGTGGCCATGTCGCTCGACTGCGCCGGCCCTGGAGCTCCTCTGTCTTCTGTCTGGTGGTGATGGCGCCTCTGCCCTGCGTGATGGAATGCCCGGAATGTCTCGAAGTCGTCGACGCCGAATACAGCGGGGCAGCAGCTGACGTCAAGTGGTGAACCGGACACGGAGCCGCTAAATTTAGCAGGCCAGGCCCCGTCTGGCCCCCGGAAACACCGACTGCAGCGCCTAATTCCCCTGAATCACAGCGGACAACTGGCACCGCTAAGCGCCGCGGTGGCGCTCCGGTGGGCATGACTAATCAGCCGCCGCGCCAGCTTATCTTATCGCTCGCAGCCTGGTGGATTTTGGCCATGACGCTGCACGTCCTGTGGCCATTGCCAAACAACAACGAAACCAACCGCTCTCACACACAAAAACATTTCCAATTTCCCCCACGCCGTCGACTTTCCACGGCCCGGACCATTGGATTCGAGATGGGCGCCCAGCTCGACACGCAGAAGCTCGGCTTCGTATTTCAGTCCCGCCCGGACATTCTCGAGGGCATCCAGAAGGCTGCTGGTAAACACGCCCCTAATTGCTTGCCGCCACAGTGCAAGGCTAATGTTTTTGACGACAGATTCGCCCAGCCGAGTCGCCCTCTTCAACGACATCGCCACCCACATTTACGACACGATCCAGGGCAACGGTGAACCGGCGCACAAGAAGAGGAGGGTCGATGTAGACCAGCGCAACGGGAGCACAAATGGCACCAAGCCCGCTGCCGTGACCACCAACGCGGCTGACGAGGCTGTCCTTCTCGAGATCAAGGAGATTTCCGTCTCGGTCCCCCAGAGGAAGAAGTTTGAGCTCTGCTTCACTGCCAACCACTTTTATGCTCGTGCGCCGGGCACCACAGCGCCCATCCCGGCTATAACACATGCCTGGCAGGACATTGGTACGCCCACCTCGGTGATTGATCCCGAAAAATGAAATTCTAACACGAGCCAGAATATGCATTCTATGTACCCGTCCCAGAAAAGTCTCAGGTTCAGCACAATTACGTGATTTTCCCTCGAGGCACCTATCTCCCGTCCAAGACAAACCCACCAACCGTTGAACCACTCGTGTTCACGGTTCCAGCAACTGCCCCGAAACAGGGCACCATCACGGGCCCAGAATCCAACACTGCGGCAGCCGTTTCTGACACGTACAAGTCCCTCTTTCATTGGGCCTTCAACCGCTATATGAAGGCTGTGGGCAACAATGCCGACATTGTGTCTGCGGACCCCAACAAGTTTCACAGCATGGTCCGCCAGCCCCACCGACCCAAGGAGAAGGCGGTGCATGTCAAGGCTTTTAGAGGTTCCAAGGATGGCTACCTCTTCTTCCTCGAGACGGGAATTCTCTGGGGTTTCAAGAAGCCCCTGATGTTCATTCCGCTGAACCGTGTTGTAGCAACAAGCTACACAAACATTCTTCAGCGAACATTCAACGTTGTCATCGAGGCCTTTACTGGTGAGGGAGATGAGAAGGAAGAAATCGAGTTCTCCATGCTGGACCAGGAGGACTACGGCGGCATTGATGAATACGTCAAGCGTCACCGGCTGCAGGACCGCAGCATGGCTGAGCAGCGAAAGGCCAAGCTGGAACTTGCGGAGAATAGGGGACCCAAGAAGAACGGCGGCGAGAATGAAGAAGAAGCTGCAGCAGAAGATGACCAGAATGGCATGTCGGAGCTGGCAAAGGCACAGCTCGAGGCCGATCAGGTGTTTGGTGGTGAAGAGGACTCAGAGGATGAGGAGGACTACGATCCTGGTAGTGAGGGTGAGAGCGAGGGGTCTGGTGACTCCAGCGATGATGACGACGACGATGATG
>NAGG01000239.1:0-114283 GCA_003031705.1 Calonectria naviculata | reverse complement strand
CTAACCCTAACCCTAACCCTTAAACCCTAACCCTGACCCTTTTACAATTCTGCAGTCAGGGCATTTCATGGAGAACACTGCAGCGTCATTGGTCGCCCAGAAAGACTCGCCTAAGCCAACATGCATAGTGATGCACCCTCCAGAAATCAAATTCTCCTTCTCGTCCGTGCGAGACAATGCAGAGGTGGTAGCCAAAGTAATAAAGGAGCGGTCTCAACACTATTTTGCTACGTACCAACTGGTCAGCACTTGGCCCATCACCTACAACGAATACGCAAGCCAGTTTGGCGATGGACTTGGAGTGAGGTTGGAGATAAAGCAGGTTCCCTTTCAAGAAGCGGTGGATATGGCGTGTGTTCATATTTTCGGGGCAGAAGGGGCCAAGGATCAGCGTCGAAGGGACGCTGCTGAGCGAATGTTCCTTTATTATCAAAGTAGAGGAGTAGGTGCTAGTCCCAGAATCCTCGAGTGGCTTCTAGGAAGGCAAGCCACAAGTCCAAGGCAGCTTGCTGCAACACTTCTGTCAGAGTTGTGAGAAATATGGCCAATATTAAAGCACATCTTGTAGGCCTAGACAATCTAGCAAGCAGATTTGGAAGCAGCGGTATTGAGATAAAACATTTGTTCAATTTAATACGGCCTTGACACATGCATTGCAGAAAACAATGGGTAAAGGCAGCATGCTTTTTGGTCAGGACTTTGACGTCGAAACGCTAATGGAGTCACTTTTAACGAGTCAACAAAAGCAATGATTGATTTGTTTCCAAAAATACACACATAATAAATGACAACTTCAAACCAAGTGTCTGCCGAGTATCTTCCAGCTTCAGTCTCCATTTAGCTATCCCGACGCTTGACCCTGCAAACTAGCCCTGCCTGATAAGCTAAGGAGTACGATTCTATTTTCAATGGTTTGCGCGGATGTACCATTTCGACAGCGTACAATCTGAGAAGCTGTGGAATCAGCTTAGCCATCTCGATTATACTGATATTCCGCCCAATGCATTTCCTGCTGCCTGCACCAAAGTTGAACTCGACGACACTTTCCATCTGCTTCAGTTCTTCTGGTGCAGCCTCCAGCCATCGTTCAGGATGGTATCCATGAGCATCGTAGAAGGAGCTCTCATCGCGCGCAGTGACCCATGCATTCATGCCAACAATGGTCCCTCCAGGAACAAAGTATTCGCCGAACTGGGCACCTTCGGGAGGCACGATGCGCTCACTCATCAAACTTGTCGATGGGTGAAGTCGCATGCCCTCTTTGATTGCAGCGTGAACACTTGGTAAATGCTGCACAGATTCTCGATATGTAATATTCTCGCTAAGCTTGCCTGCACGATCTGCCTGTTGAATCTCCTCAACAACCTTCTGCATCCAATGCGGATTAAGGCACAGCTGTGAAAGAATTGATCGCAGAGCGATAGCAGTGGTGTCGCTGCCTGTATTAATTTACGTCAGCAACCGGTAAATGTGCTGCAGGGGTCCTAAGCAGATGGCTACAGCAGCCAGTCACGCACCTGCAAGCACATTTGTAGACAGGTGTACCAGGATGTCTCTCGTCTTCAATTTGTCAGGGTCTTCAGAGCTTACCAGGGCCCAGCGGGCCAGCATGTCCTTTGCAGTCTTGTCTGTGCCTCTGATATCGCCGTTGGGTAAAATAGTGGCTCGCTCTCGGATTGCTTTAATTGTAAATGCTAAGATGGCATTTGTCTTCTCCATGGAAGGCGTCAGAAGGCGTACCAGTGGATTTCCCAGCAACAGCCAGTGGAGCATCGGGATCTGTCCGATGACTGAAAAGTATACCAAACCACCCGTTATGCCTTGAATGATGTTATCCACGTCGCGGCCCTTGTCCAAGAAGCCAAACTTTCTACCAAAGCTGACCTCACCAATAACATCAAAGGCAAAGTACTGAAGCCACACCCCCATGTCAAATCCTTGACCTGTGGTGGCAAACTTGTCCATTTGCTGCATGAATTGGCCGACGGTGTCGTCAAAGGCCGGCTCGTTTTCTAGAAGCACCGGTAGGCTGAAGGCAGAGCCCACCCGTCTCTTATCATTTCGATGGCTCCCAGGATCAACAGCCGAGAATAGGTTGGGTTCATTCTTTTTTTTGTATATGATGTCCTGGATAGGATAGAATGCACTCTTCTTGAAATTCTCCTTTGTGTTGTACACGATGGGGACCCATTTTGGATCGGCTAGCGATACGACGTTGGGGCCGATCCGAACGACTTTCCCATACTTTCTGTGAATGTCGAGAAATGTGTAGACGCTCTGACCCTTGGACGTGTCCCAGGCGCGCCATAGCGAAGTGTATGCGGCTGCTGATGGCCCAGGGATTTTATTCAGGTGGCGCCTGAACTTGTTCCGCAGTAGATGGAGTGCGAGGAGGGCGGAGACAATATGGAGTGGATAAGAACAAACGATGAATTTAATCCAAAGAAGCGGGGTTGCATTTGGGACACTTCCATTTTCCATTTTCAATTTGAGTCAACAAGGTAGAAAAAGACTGCAGACTCCACGACGATATTTTATTATTGATGCGAAGGTGTTGTCTCGTGGTTTGGAAGCAGCAAGGTTGCATGAGAATTGCAATGGCTTGCCACCGTTTCCCCGAACTATTACAACATGCTAGAGCGCATTCGACGTTTTATTCACGTCGTTTGGCGCATGGATGGACTCGCAATATTGGGAATAGCTGTGGACACGGCCCGTGTCACGGCCCACGACACGGTCCGGGACCGCGTAATACCGAGCGGCTGTCTCTTGCTCCAAGCACCGACATGGATCGTCATAGATTTAAATTCACCCGGATACCTTTTTTTTTATTTGACTGCTGATGCATAATTACTGTGAAGATCCAAGTTTGGATATTTGGCTCCTCGGATAGCCTGGAGGTTGTATGAGCGGGGTAACGGTGATATGAAATTCCGTCTTCCCCGCTCGAGCGGCAGAGTATAACTAGAATGACCTCGGAGCCAAAGATTCCAACATGACCCCCTCTCTCATCACCCTCCATTTAAGGCCAAAGATATGCAGACTGCGCATCGACTATCACGAAGAAATGATTTCCTTGCCCAGAGCAAGATGTATGTGCCAATAGTTCACATGTCGTCAGCAAGTCCTCTAACTTAGACCATCCTAAGGCTACTTTACTCGGAGGAATTTTCCGATGTGACTGTCACATGTGAGGGAAGGACTTGGAAATTACACCAGGCGATCATCTGTCCTAGATCAAAATTCTTTCGGAGGGCGTTCCAAGGCAATTTTAAGGTATTTATGCCTTTAATTAATTGTGTCGTATTCTGGGCTTTTTGTGAGTACACAATGCACAAGAGACTTGTTGTGACATGGCTATCTAGGAAGCATCCATGAAATCGCTGGACCTTGTGGACGTAGACCCAGGATTGTTCGATTACGTTGTCCATTACCTATATACCGGAGGTGAGTTGCATGGCCACTTTCTTTCTCTCTTTTTAAACTCATTTTTTATTTTTCGAAAGACAAGATTAAGCTGACACTTAGAATTAAGATTGTGACTGGGATAACCTTAGTCAACCTGATAGGAATCCTTTCCTACAAGCTGCCAAGCTTTGTATCATAGCCGATTACTGTGCCCTAGATCAAATGATCCTCGATATATGCACGCACTTACGGGAATACTACACCCCGGTAGCAAGATCTATTCAGAGAACCTCCAGATACATGAATTCCGAAGCAGAAGGACCGCAACCGATTGATGACATTTCAAAAGGATTTTTGAAAATGTACATTGAAGGTGCTCAAGTAGCATTCGATCATCACACTCCAAGCTTAGATCCGCTTCGAGCCACATTCCGGCAATTTGTTTCTGATACCGCGTACTGTGTATTGAGGGACCAGGCTTTTACGAAAGCTTTGCGCGATTGCGTAGCATTGTCGCAGTCTATTTTGGAGCATCTTTTTATTGAAGGCTCAACCTTCCTTGACCTAATCCCTGATTTAAATAATATGGTCCCCCAGATGTGTAGCAAATGTCACCAGTATAATGTGTATCCTTACACTGTTACGTGGGTTATTCGAGGCCAAACTCAAGGCCGTTGCAAAAGCTGCCAGGAAAAAGTTGAACAATCAGATTCCTAGGCAGATCATAATGTATATTGGATATTTCTTAGGATAACGAGAACACATCAAATATTTATTAGTTTTTATTGAGATAGTGATATTTCTATTTACACTTGGCTATAATGCAGCTCCGGAAAAGGTATTCCGGCTATTCCTTATTTTTTGGAGTAAGACGTCATAGTATCGCTCTCATCTGACCCACATGATATATGCATTGGCGAAAGTATATCTGTGAAACCAATCAACTACCTTCTTTTGGTAATCCTGCTGATATCCATTTACAAGCCGGTCCGGGGCGCGGATAGTGCCTTCGCGGAACTGCGTCACGAGGGCCGCCCCGTCGGCGGAGAAGGTGGTCTGCGCCACCTCGTCCATGTGGCAGCCGAGGATGCGCGCATTGTCCAGCACGGCGCCGGCTCGTCGACGAGAGAAATGAAGTTATGAAGTCAATTTTGTACTTCCCCAGGCTTTGTTCTATAATTAATATGTTATCACACTTTGGCAAAGTGGAGCGCTCCGTGCCAATGGAGCTATTATTACAGTATTTGTACCTTCACCTATTTTATTATTAGAGAGCAGAGAATAGCGATTATACTCTACTTTTAAACATTATCCGTCTCGACCGAGACAATTAGTGTAGGGGCTTTGCTTTATTGGAAAACGTATGCTTCAGGATCATGAAGATTGGCCAAGTAATGCTCGCATTCATCAACCAACCGGGATGAAGGTATCTAATTCTGTCCAAACCAAACATCAACTCACACTATTATAGGTTACAAATCACGACAGAAGATTTGGGAAGGATGCTAAAGCATGAATTACACTGGCACTAGGGAAGAAGAGAAGAGAAACATTGAAATTAAACAACTTTGGAGAATTCCAGACAGTGATAGAACTTATGATTGTGATGGATCAAATCCTGCATTGAACCGCTAAACGAAAAAAATATGTCCCACTAAAGACGATCGAAAGATGAAGTTATTTCAGTCAAAATACAAAATGCGGTTCAAATCGAAATACTCTCGGTCATTGATATATTTTACGAAGTGACGTCAGGCGCTAATGAGGAAAATACAATTCCTCGTGCTCTAATGGATTCTCCTTTGCCAATGTTGGCTCTGAGACATCAGCTCAGGAATTCTAGTAAAAATCATCGAATTCCAATCCCCCCTGGCAGGCTTAGGCTTACTTAGCAGATATTTCCATTGGAACGTGGATCAAATACCAGATCCGTTCAAATAAAAATAACACGTTACTCATTATCCCACCACCCATAATGCTTTTAACAAGGAACTACCAGCTAACAGAAATAGGGTTATTGTTTTTATTATCTTGCTAGTCTCACCTTGTCAGCTCACCCTTCCTTAGAATACACGCTTGCCCTTTCGTAATGCGTGTTCTCTCAATTTGCTTAAGCCTTGTGGCTTTGGGTTCAGTTAGATGTTCTGCTCGCAGCTGCTATCCTGCTAGCAGCAGTATTGCATCCTCTGCCCCAACGATTTCAACGTCCCCCACCACTTCAACCAGTTCGTCATCTACCTCAACTGCTTCATCAGACTCCTCAACCATAACCTCAATGACCTCAACTTTATCCACTACATCGACTACAACGACTGTCGCTTCAACTTCACAGCCGCCTATTCCATTTAGTCTTGCCGCCGGATCATCAAACAGCAATATAAACGGCGTAAAAATTCAATTTTCTAAATATAGCTATAATTACCTACAACTAGCTTCACAGCCTGCCGACTATCAACAGTCTCCATTCTATGTTGATGCCGAATTAGGATATTTAATGGCAGAAGGTTTATATGTCGGACGGGATCCTGATTCAAAAGTTCTCCTCGCGGCAAACGACGTAGATCTCACAGGATATGATCTGGGCTATATTATTTGCAATCCTCCAACAATAGGGCAAGGAATATCATGCTCCGTGGATGGAGACCCGACAGCAACGTCTTTCTATGCGAAGACTTACAGTTCTAGTGACATTAGGATCTTCATGTCTTCTCAGTCAATCCCTGGTACGGAGGGTGTCTCTTTCGATGTATCGCAACCTTGATATAACCCTATTTGTGTTATTGGCTTTGAATATATCCAAATTTGGTCTTGATCAACTGAGATAACTCTACCACAGGTGATAGACGATACCAATAGAATTTGACAGTAAAGTAAATTTGCCAGCATATATACAATGATTCATGATGTCATTATAGGGTTAGGGTTAAGTGACCAAGTCAGGTCTACAGGAACTGTTTATCTTGGTCCTAAGCTATGCATGCCGAGCAAGTGAATCGAAATCAAAACCATTCGGCAAGGAAGGTATGGTGCTTTTAAGAGGGGGGAGAGGAAAATACCTAGGCCTCGAACATGTGTCGCGACTCGCCATAAATGACGCGGAAAAGGAATTTGCCAGCAAAATTATGGTCCCGAATGTCACTGATTCATCCATGAATGATCCAAAAAATACGAGGTCAAGGCCTTGAAGGAATGCAGAGACAAAGATGGACATGAAGATATGTTGAGGTGGAAATCTCAAGGACGATATCAGAGAATGACGGCTAGGTGCTGGAGGGTGGCTGTGGGGTCCCATGGCTAGTAGTTACACTATAAGCTTGCTTGAATGAAAAATATCGTTCTGTGATTTCTTTTTGGGTACCAAGGAGACTTTATAATCTGATGAGGGGTAAGACAGACACTGGAGAGGATGGCTGTCAGCAGCACCGTCAGCATTGGATTGCCAACCAACCACAATGAGATCGTATTTCCTAGGCAGAGGGTGCACCTTACAATGAAAATCCTGACAGAAACGGTATTTAAGGGTTCTGCTCTTAATTATTACGGAATCTTCTCGGTCCGTTTAAATTAACCCATCAGGTCCCGACGTATCTCATTGAAAGGGCGTCAAGCGCAATCTTCACACATCCTATCAGTTGTTCCTCAAGTAGATAAAATTGTACCAGTCATTTAATTTCTGTCTCTGGGTTCGTAGGTCATGGATTCAGAAGAACGGATCTAATTTCGTACTGGCATAGCAGGCAAGGCAGAGAGTAACTGCCGTCCCGGTGAACGCCCAGTTTGTTCCAGATGCCAGTCTACCGGGCGAGATTGCCAATATTCCACTCAACTACAATTAGGCAGGCCCAGAATTGCTCAGCCTCGGTCAGAAACGCTGCCTAGCCCAGTATCATCGCACTCCTCTCTCTCAGCAAGTTTTGAGCTATCCACGAATAATAGATCCAGCACCGATGAATCAACAGTAGATTTGATGTAGATCTCCGGGAATGGACCTGTCTAAGCTAATTTTGACTTGCTGGTGAATTTTTAATAATACCTAAACTCTGCACCCGTTGTAAATATCAGTCTTTCGGATCCCACCTTCGAAAGCATTGGCAGGTACGGCCTGCCTCATGATAGGTTTGGCCTCGGCTTCAATTCGATCCACCAAACTATTTCTGCCGTACTCTCCGCCCGCTTATCCATTATCCGGCGCTAATCATACTTGACCAGCTTCGACTCCACATCGACAACATTAAATCAATTGAATTTTGTCAATTCCAATACTCGACTACCATCATTCACTCCAAGGCGGAGATTTCTTCCGTTGTTCAAGCATCACTACAGTTCTGAACTCTGCGGTCAACCAAATGCCAAATGCTATTGGTTTCCATTATTGATCGCCCGCAAACTAGATGAGATGCCGACCACATCAATTACAATCATTGTTTCCCCATACCACGCGGGCCAGTATGATCACCGAGTGGGTGGAGGGCCACTACGCATTCTTTCTCACGGACTTGTCGCAAAACTCGAGAAGCTGACCGAAATATCCTTCATTAATATCGGGTCAGTGGAAGAATACGAGGGCGAGGTTGGCAAAATGTTTGAGATTTTGCGGCGAACCTCCAAGGCCGTGTCTCGAGCAGTCGCCAATGGATCTTTCCCTCTTGTGCTCTCTGGAAATTGCCAAGCAAGTGCAGCCGTTGCAGCCGGCCTGAGGAGCTCAATTACGGACCTAAGCTGCATGTGGATTGATGCTCATGATGATTTGAATACACCCGCCACAAACAAAAACGGCTACCTGGACGCCATGGCCGCATCGATGATGGCTGGTCTAAGTTGGCAAACGCTGATGAACTCTGTACCCGGGCACGAGCCGTTTGACCTACGTCGCGGGTTGTGGTGTGGGCTAAGGGATGTGTCGGGCCTCCAGAAGAAGACGATAGAGGAATTTGGCATTGACGTGGTCTGGGGCGAGATGACAAAGATGGGCAAATATGCGGCCGAGATTGCTACTGCATTGAAGCGCAAAGGATTTGGCAAGACACATATTCACTTGGATCTGGATGTCCTTGACGAGTCTATTGGCCGCGTCAATGACTGGGCATCCCCAGGCGGTTTCCTGGCATCCGATTTGATCGACTGCATGGCCATGATTCCAAATGAGGTCGTACCGACATCTTTGGTGGTTTGTTCATTTAACCCCCGCCTTGAAGGTGGGGACACTGTTGCGAGGCTCGCCGTCAATGCCCTTGAGACTTTTGTCAAGGGATTGATTGATAACAGAGTTCTCAGATCATAGCAATGACCTGTCATAACAAAATAGATACTTATTACAGCTCGTGTTGGAGTTGGATTGCCCACTCAATTATTGTTGACAGCCCCTAATTCACCCACGTCCGAGGATCGGCGCTAACATTCACCAAGAGAACCCTAGCGTAAAATTTGACAGCATCGTCGGATAATGAGTAGCCGAACAACTCGCCAAGTGGGGACACTGGTTTGCCACAGATGATTTGACAAAGACGGGTCACAGGCATCAATCACTATATGGAGCAACAAGCAATTGCGCATCTTGTGCGTAGTCTATGTCCTTCAACCACAAACAAAGAATTCTCCAATCAGAGTTGGCAATCCGACTGCCTGCCTCCCACTATTCCGCCCATCATTCAAAACCCCGCTTCGAGCAACCTACTGATATGAAGAGACTACGAGTTACAAAGGCTTGCGAGGGCTGCCGTGCTAAGAAGACCAAGGTATCTACATCTTGGGCCCCACACTAGTTCTATGTGTGTCGTGTTCTTATTGGCCTCAGCTAACTGTGCCGACATCAGTGCGATGGTGAAAGCCCCATATGTGGAGGGTGTAGGTATCGAGAGGAGGAATGCAGTTATAATCCTGCTCCAAGTAAACGAAAGTGGGTATCCTCAACTCTTGCGCAGATAATCTGAATCAACCCTTACCAAAAAACAGACCTCCCAGTAAACGCTATTTTGAAGCACTTGAAGCCCGCATAGCGTCGCTTGAAGAGCATGTGATGGAACTCACCATCAACCAAAAGCTTGAACAAGACAACGATGTGGCAAAAGACTGCCAGCACAATGCGAGATTTTCACCTGGCCTAGAACTAACGTCGATATGGCCAATGGTCATGCCAGTACAGCAGCAACGCAATTTGAGTCAGGAAGTCGATGAGCTGGCCGGAATGCTAGGCAGTTTCAACCTGGACGACAGTGGTGAGCTGAGATTCTTTGGCGCTTGTAGCAACTTCCATTTCATACGCGACAAGAGCGCCTTTCAAGACCCATCATCAGCAGCGGCCCGAGAGGAGGGTCTCGACGCTGTCGAACGATCCTTTGGCACTCTTGAGGTCTCAAATGAACTCCAAGAACATCTTCTCGAGCTGTTCTGGCGCTGGCAAAACTCATGGCAGTACGTCGTTCCTCGGGAGCTATTTCTCCGTCATCTCCATTCCAAAGACCGTTCGCGATATTGTAGTCCTCTTCTCATTTCGGCCATTCTCGCTCTGGCATCGCGCTACTCTGATAGACTCGAAGTACGCACAGAGCCCACAAATCCCAACACCGCTGGCGAGCAATACGCGTCCCGGGCAAAGGTAATGCTGGGGTTTGAATCTGCATCCCCTACAGTATCTACAGTCCAAGCGGCGGCGCTACTAGGCTTGTACTATACAGGAGCAAACCAAGAGGGCTTGGGATGGATTTACTCTGGCATGGCTGTGAGAATGGCTTACATTCTTGGCCTCAATCTGGACTGTTATAGTTACGTTCAACACGGTCTTATTTCCCAAGACGATCTTGAATGTCGAAACGTCACCTGGTGGGGAGTTTTTGTGCTTGACAAGTAAGTGCCATTTTACAATGCCAATCAATAGCATGGTATTCAGATTGTTAAATCAAAACAGCCTTTACACAGTCGGTGAAGGCCGCCCATCAACTATCCGCGACCAACACATTACTGCGGGTTACCCTTCACTCGGCGGGGATGGACCGTTTCTCGGGTCTGACGGCCAATTTGTTATTTCGCATGTTGCCACCACTGCCATACATACATGCAAGTTGCTTCGCCTAGCCAGAATATTAGACCCGTTGTACGTCACATGCATTCATCAACAATGTCCCCAATATCTTACATATTTCTAGATACGCAGTGACGCCGGGGTGGGACAATCGCGAGAAGAAACGTCAGGTTCTCCAAGCACATCTTGGCCTTGTGTCATTTTACGATAAACTTCCAACAGAACTCAAAGTCGCCCTTTCGATGAAAGAACCGCTTGCTCCTCAGGCCTACGTACTGCAGTAACATTCAGCTCCACCGATAATGTACTTCGCATTGCTAACCTACTTTGCAGCCTGCAGTTCCATGCCACCTTGATCCTTGTACATAGGCCATTTATTTCTTCTTTTCAACAATTTCCAACGTCTATCGGATCGGAGGATGAAATCCACGTCCAAGCCTGCCGGTGGTCTTCAGAAAAGATATGTTCATTACTGCAGGATTTCAAGAGGCAATTCGGACTAGTCAGTATCTACGTTGCGAAATGCTGCAATCTCTGCATATATTACGGGTCAAGCTGATTCCTATGTTACAGCGATATGCTCCAGTTTCGGTACCGCATTGTGCATTTACAGCCGGCGTCATTCATATTTTGGAATTTTCGCGTGGGGATGAAACTGCCCGGACCAAAGCCAGACTCCGGTTGGAGATGTGCATCAACGCCATGGAAGAAATGAGCACAACATGGGGTTGGAGCGGCCGGTGTCTTCGCTCACTACAATCTCTTGCGAAAGAGTGGCATATCGACCGTCAAAATATAAAAGAACCCATCAAGGGGGCCGATGCTGTTGCCTGCTCGGCTAGTGAGACTTTTCCCGAGACTTTCCAACCCGATGAAGAGTGGCAAAGACCTTCTGAGCTTAGTCTGCATGATTTAATTCATTCTGATATCATTCAAGAGTGGTTAGGCGAGGAAATGGGAACAGAGCCCAACTAATAAAAAGCTACGTCTCCTACTACAATAAAGCAACAAGTCATTGAACTGGACAACCAGCATCTCTTTCGAGTTTCAGAAAGGAAGATATAATCTGTGCACCCAGAGGAGGAAAACAAACAATACTCATGCACGCATCACTTCGATTGCCAAAACCCGACGGGGACATCGCCGATCAAACAAGGTGCTCGCCCCAATGAAATTTGGAATGCCCCTGCTACTATTCCCCCAGCTCATTGGATCGCTTGTCTCATGGGCAGACAAGGATACAAAGGATGGCCAATCGGAACGACGATTCCCACCCTGCGCACCGTGCTTCAGGGATCCACCTCACCACTCCGTTGAAACCAACTTTGGGAGTGGGCAGGTGCAATTTGGCTCTCATCTCTCGTCCGGCATCGGTTGATGTGTTTTGAAGTCTAATGGGCCGGCGTTAAGAATTACCTCATCATACATTCCTAACGTTTTGGCTGCGCCGTACGTGTTGTTGCTGTGGGTCACCGGAAAATATTCTGGCTTGATATTTGGCAATACAAAATATAAAACAAATCAACACACAAACAAATTAATTCACCGTGTTTGGTGTAAGCGAAATAATGGGAGATTTAATTATATCAACTCAAGAAGTACAATGATAGGACTACGAAGTTGACCAGTGATGTAGTGCTTTCCCATCCTCTTGCCCTCCCTCTTGCGGGTTACCCTGTACTACCTGGAGTGTGTTGCTAACGATTTTTGTGTCATGTGGACGTTCATCAATCCGATCCCGGCTAGAGATTCCACTTCATCTGTCACATTATTGCACATAATATCACTCTTCTAATAGAAGTCTCGAGTAAAATTCCAGTGTGCTGTTGCCTTCTTGTGTCCCGGGACACCGGCAGCGCATGGCTAGGATCCTCGTCAACCGATAGTTGAGACGCGTCATTCTGCGTCTCCACCATACAATTCGGCACTATGCAGTCAAACCTTGTAACCGACATACGCGTATTTGAGCAAAACGTATGGTTCCATGAGAACTACTAAATGCCATCACGTAGCACGTTGACTACTACCAAACCAGTCTCCTACTGCAGGCATTCTTTACTCATCTACCAAAAATAACGCCAAAATGCATCAATTCTGTTTGTCAACAGTCTTACTGACTGTGACTGCGGGCTGGCAAGTTGCTGCAGAGCTAAGTGTCAAGACTGTGTACCAGTTTACATCCAACGACACGTGGCTGGAAAACTTGGCTGTGAGGTCAAATGGGAATATCCTTGCTACCGAAATTGGCCCACCGGCCAGTCTACTATCCTTTGACCCAACTGAGGCCAGCCCTGAGAAAAACGTCGTCTTTACCTTTGACACCGTCTTGGGATTGTCTGGAATCACGGAAGCATCTCACGATATCTTTTACGTTACTGGGGCAAATACGACTTCCGAAAACATAAGCGACCCGCCGAAAAATGCAACGCACGTCTGGCGTGTTGACTACTCTTCTGGCGGGACCGACCCAAAAATCACTCTTATATCTCGACCAACTAAGCCTACAGGCCTGAATGGCCTGGCCGCATTTAACGAGTCCATCATCCTCGCCTCGGCCAGTTTCCAAAACTCCATCTTCGCCATTGATGTCAACACGGGCGAGAGCTGGGAAGCCTTTGCAGATGATCTGATGAGCAACATAAATGGAATCAAGATGCACAATGGCTACGTGTACTGGACTGCAGGTGGTGACTTTTGCCGAGCAGAGCTGTACTCTAATTTGACAATTGGCACAGGCGCAGTCATTGCCACAGGGTCTACGGGCATGAACTTTGATGATTTTGCCATTAGTCCAGCTGGTTTCAAGACCAACCTGACCTTTGGTCGCGGCACGAAATACGCATACGCCACTACGTCTGTCTCAAACTCGATCATGCAGATTATATTTTCTGAAGATGGCCAGTCCAACCAGACTTCTATCATTGCTGGCAGCGAGAATTCTGTTGAGGTTGCTGAGCCAACTGGTTGTGCATTCGGAAGAAAAAACGGCCGCAACAAGCTTTACTGTACTACTGGTGGCGGGAGTGGAATGCCGGTTGACGTTGGCGGCGTTGAAACGGCCGTTGGTGCTCAACTACTTGAAATCCAGCTCGTCTAAGTCTATATGTAATTATTCTTACACTACTGTCTACTTGATATCATCCAGTCCCATTCTCCTGGGACGGACAATGGAACTTACAACGGTTTTAAAGAGCAAAGTGCTCCCTATACCCATAATAATTTAGAAATACCATCCCTGCCAAGGAAAGATGTCTCAAATATAGGCTTGTTTACTCTGCACTTTCCAACCATAAATTCATCAGTAAATCAAGATTTGAGTGAATTGTCGTTTTGATCATCAGCTAAAGATACAAATTCTTTCATTCTTCCTTTTTGTCCCTTTCTATTCGCTATCAACCATATATTACTAACCACTCGTTATCTTGGCTTTGAAATGTTAGCAAGAGCGACTGAGCTTCATTGTGTCCCAGCAAACTATCAAGCCTTCAGCTGTGGAGTCGTACATCTTACTATAGCCACGAACGCCAAGCAGAAAGAATATGGCTGTCAAAAATGCCATCAAAGGCATGGCTTCAAAAGCGTGCTTTATTTCCAGTCATACCTGATTCTTGATGACCTTTGGATGGGCAAGCGTTGACCTATCGAAAAGGAAGAAGAATGAAATGGTCACGAATAGAAAATAGTTGACTAACCTAAGGATCCTGCAGAATCCTTTTAGTAAATGTTTAGTCATTTTGCAGGGCAGGGTGTATCCCCTACCATGTTAGCGCAAACAAGGTCGTTATTTGGCGGTAGGCGTTATCCCTTGTGCATAAACTCATGGACGCCGTAGGATAAGGTTCAAAGGATATAAGACTTGATGTTGGCTCATATGTCCAAGTAGCTGATGTCAAGGTGATTTGAAAAATGAGTGATTTGAATTGGCGTTACATCGGTTGACAAGGCTGGAAATAACTTCAACCGCTACTACATATCCAAGGGACTGAGCCAGCATCATTTTCATCTCTCGTCATGTATGAGGCCCTCCTTGATTACAGATAGGTTAAGCACGGTCATCTAATGTGAGGGGAGATACCACTAAGGCCGGCTTGAATTGAGAACGCGTAAAAGTACATGACATGTACTGGCTACATTCATTGACATAAGCTGAAATCGTGTCCGCTTCAACTGCCCCCGTTCCACATGTTTATCATGGTGCAGAGTGTCCAACCCTTTTGGTTGGACTACTGGAGCAATCAGTAGGACTTTTGCATGGCTGCCTTGACCTCGGGGAAATCCACCACAAAGTGATCAATATTGGATGTCAAGCCTCCTGACAAGTCCCGGATGTACTCTGATTTTCCCGCCTTGTGAACCCTTCCATTTATCACAATCACGTTTAGCTTGTCGTGATCTTGCAGAACGGTAATGTCCTGCAGGGGGTCGCCGTCAACCAGGATGCAGTCCGCATAGTACCCAGGCTTGATCATGCCAAGTTCATGCCCTTTCATGAATAAAGCAGCCACGCCCGCTGTGGCGGCGATGATGCTCTCATGGGGTGTGAAGTCTAACAGCTTGACAAAATGCTCCAAGTCCCGCGCGTATGTGCCATGAGGAGTCCATGCAAACCCATAATCACTGCAAAGAGCGTCAATACACCGTTGGCCTTTGCCGCAACGAGCAGCAGACTTACCCTCCAGGGAGAACCACGATACCACGGCGGTGCATCTCTCGCAGCCCAGCCACTGCAACGTCTAGCTCCCTTACGTAACCGGCAGTCTCGGCAGCTTCTTTGGTGTAGCCGAAAGCCTCTGCATCGTATGCCGTTGCCCAGAGCCAGTTGATTGCCGGGACAACAATGCTCTCATCCTTTGACATCTCTAACATTTCCATGCCTAAGAGAAAAGCCATGTTAGCACCGGCCACGTCTATGAAGAATGGCTGACTAAACTCACCTTCGTCATCTACAAAGGAGGCGTGGTATATCACGTCCACGCCGTGCTTGACGCACATCTTGATCGAGTCGCCGGCGCGGGCATGCGCACACAGTCTTTTGCCGAGGGAGTGGGCTGCATCCACACACGCTTCAGTCTCGGCGTCTGAGAAATAACAGTCTTGGGCGGAGCGAATCTCAGTAATCTCCTCCCCTGACATGCTCAGCTTGACATTGTCAACCCCGATATTCTGAATATTGTGACGGATGACTTCTCGCATTTCTGCTTTGTGGTCAGTAAGCTGCATACTGTGGACAAGGCAAGTTCCTTGTGACAGAACACACCATCAGGATTGTCTGCAAACTTGGTAATTCCAGCCACTAATTCTCCATCGAGCTTCGCAATCTCCCTCGCGTTGGCGAGATAGCGGGGACCTGGAATGTCGCCGGCATTGATGGCGTCCCGAATGACAACATCAAGTCGATCTTTCGCGGCTGCGGCCCCGAAACACCTGGACACGGTGAGTCTTCTCCTGTTTAAGATAGATTGCGAAAGGACTAACGGACATGGTATAACCCGAATCAAGAAAACACTGAGCGCTTTTGGTTGTCAAGAGAACATGTTCTTCGACCGGCAGATCTCCAAGGCGAGCAAGGTCACCTCCATTCCAGGTAAAGTGACTATGTGCATCTCCCAAGCCCGACATCAGCGTCCTGCCTCGGCCTTGAATGACGCGAACCGTGGGGTCCTTTTCGTATTCGTCTCTTTTAGAGACCTTGCCCACTTCGACTATTCGTTCACCTTGCGGCGTCGTTAGCACGGTTGGACGTGACAAGGAGTGGAGACTGAGTTAGCTCCATTGCTACCTTTAATAAACACATCGCCTCGGTAGGGCTCCCGACCAGTAGAGTCAAGAATATTCACATTGATAAAAAGAATTTTGGACTCATCGTGGGTGCCATGAATTCGATATTCCTTTGGCTGTAGTTTAGAATCGAGTCTTAGGTTCTTGATGTAGCCGATGTTACGCGGAGTTCCTCTGACATCCGCAGCAGATTTCCACTCGGAATGGGGCCCTTGGGGCCAAGAAACCTTGCCGAGTGCTCTTTTCGTCGTCATATCTATTAATGGCTATGTCGTTTAGCGCGATTACTCGTCGTCCTTCTTGTATGACAGCTTGTGTCCGAGAGGCTGCTTATGTTTCTCAAGTCTGGTCCGCGGCTCCCCACAAACACACTACCCCACGGGGACGGAGCACATGCAATGAATTTGGTTAGTACGTGGGTCCACTCCGAATTCCACAAGATCATGATTCTTGGAGCGCCACTCCGCGCTTTCCCGCGCTTCGCCGCTTCTCCGCGTCATCCCGTGTTATTGCGCCTTTCCCGTTAATCCCCGCTCATCCCCGCTCATCCCCGCTCATCTCTGCCCATGCGGCGACCAGAATTCCCAACCGCCGAATTTGAGATGTGTGCAGGCACGAGAGTGAGATCTCGTTCATTTCGTGGCTTACTGCTCCCACCAATACGGCTGACATAGCCAGAGAGATTGGGGGTCTTCTTTACCACATGACTGGTGCGCCCAAGGTACAATATCCTTGTCCCATATCAAAAACATTTCTCGAGTACTGTAGCCAGGACTATGGGCTGGATGCTTCGAAAAGATGCCATCACTGGGCATATTGGTACGACTGCAATTGTAAACCACACCAGAGACACAAAGGACTACGGCCAGCTTTCCACACAGTTCATCGAGGATATATCAAGCCCAGCTTCATATAAACCATTGCCGATTCATATACCAGACGAAAATCTACCATTCATCGAACCTTCGACCGTCACTGAGTCCCAGCAAGCAGGGCTCATTTGGCTTGTGATCGACAATATAGTGTACGACTGCACCGACTTTGTATCCGAGCACCCGGGGGGCTCCAAAGTAATAGAGTCCCTCAAGGGCCACGACTGTAGTTGGCAATTTTGGCGCTTTCATGGCGAGAAGGAGATGAGAGAGTTTGGGCGTCGTCGGCGGATTGGCGCCACGAGGGGTGTTGAGAACAAATTCAAGGAACCTTTACGATATGTTGGACTGAGGAAGTTTTGGGCGTCTCAAATATGAATCGCTGTTTGAGAGAAGCATTGTTTGGAGGACGGGGCGAAACCGAGCTGCACTAAAAACGAGCTGCATATCTGTTATAGACTCATGTTATGCCTTGTGGACGAGCTCTTGCTAGACTTTCTTTTGGATGGCAAATAACTACTCTATCTTTAGAAAGGTCATCATTATTCTACTATCAATGAGAATATGGATGTGCATTTATCGTTAGGTTCAAATGTTGGTAAGTACATGCTATCAGCAAGGGTATTCATTCGTTGCCGGAAAGAGGTCGCGGTTATGGCGACCTATTCCCGCTCAGTATCCCATAGCAGACAAAGATATTCGAATTGCAGCCGTAACCAGAGGTGCTTAATAAACTGTGAAATCCGACGAGCAATTTGTTGTATCGTAGTGCCTGTGCATGCTTGTGCCTAGATGCTACCCAGCCTCTTATTTATTCTTTTTGCTTGTTTTTCTTTGCAGACGAAAAATAAATGAAATTTTAAATGGCACGCGCGAGATACTGGCTTCTTGATGATGTCTCGGAATTTATGAATTCATATTGGCCATACACTTGATAGTATGAAATCCATCTAATCTATCCAATCATAGACAATCTAGATAAAATCCTTCAACACTTGGGTAACTTCGGCAATACTCTCATACACATGCCAGTGACCAGTATCCCTTAGCACAGAAAGGCGGCTTTCTTTAATCCGACTAGCGTACTGCTCACACAAGCCTGGAGGCGACACCTTGTCCTCGTCACCGGTAACGATCAAGGTTTTTGCCTTGAGAGACTCCACCTCCAACTTTTGGGTGGTTCGTGCAAGAGCCCAGCAAGCCTTCGCGTATGACTCTGGATCTTGGCTCAGCAGACTCAATCTGACAGCCGCTATGGCGACAGGGTTCTTTTTCTTTGACTTGTTTGATGTACCAGATTCAACCACGGCTTGGACAACAGCGTTCATGCCTTTGGCTCTAACCAAAGCTGCTCGAGGAAAGGTGCCCTCGGCGGCAGCACCTGGAAGAGGCGACGGTGGTGGGCCGACCAGGACAATCTTCTTGACGAGATTAGGGTTGTCAAGAGCGACGCGAAGCGCGACTAAGCAGCCGAGAGAATGAGCCACAAGGGTTCCAGGATTGGACTCAGTGATGTTGGCAAGGTCGAAGATTGAACGGACGTCCTCTGCGAACGACTCAACTGTCAAGCTGCTAAGAGGATGTGTTGGGCTGAGCCCGTGGCCTTCCAGGTCGAATAGGTGTAGGGAATGAGTTTGCTCCAGAGAAAGGCTGGAGATCAAGGGAGTCCAATAGTCCTGAGTGCCTCCCAAACCATGCACAAAGACAACATTTTCATTTCCGAACCCGAGCTTTCGGTAGTTGAGCAGCTTACCATTGACACGGACAAGTCCAATGCCAGTGCCCAACGACTTTCCAGCGTTCGTCAGAGATATCGAGGAAGACTTAGCCACCTGGTCAATAGTTGCGTTTGGCAGTGACGTGCCTGCAATCTTGTTTCGTAGCGTGCCTAGCCCCGTGACGGAAACAGCGATTTCATCTCCAGGCTTAAGATACACAGGTGGCTTCTTTCCAATACCGACACCAGCGGGCTGTAGACTATTAGCAAACGAAACACCTTGAAAACATATCGTAGCAAGGCCAGCGTACAGTTCCAGTGGCAATGACGTCTCCGACTTGAAGGGTTTGACCTTCAGAGATAGTCTTGATCAGAGTAGGGACCGAGAAAATGAGTTCATCTGTCGTGGCATCTTGCCGAAGCTCTCCATTTACATGCGTCTGCACTCGAAGAACTGGAGGCAGCTCCTGCTCGGGAACTGCAATGGGTCCCTAATAGTTGCTTAGTCTTTGTGCTAGCGTCTTGTACAGTTGGGGCCAATCAAACTCACAATTGGGCAGAAGGTATCGGGCGACTTTCCGAGAAAGAATTGCTTATGATCTCTCTGGCGTTCTCTAGCCGTCATGTCATTAATAATAGTATAGCCCCAGACGTGATCCATGGCATCGGACTCGGCAAGTTGGAAACCCCGCTTTCCAACGATGACACCAATCTCCCCCTCGTAATCAACGGTTTGAGTAAAGGCTGGATGGGGGAAAATTTCCACACCATCTGCAATTATACTTGTGGCTCTCTTGGTGAAGATGACCGGGTGGCTGGGTCGATCATTATTGTCAGAGCTATCGAACCCGGAGTTATTGAACTCCTTGGCGTGTTCCATGTAGTTTTTACCAACAGCAAGGATATCGCGGCCACTGATAGGGGGCAGAATAGTGACATTTTTGGCCGAGACTGGGTTTCCATTCGGAACTATATTGAGCTCTCCAGCCTCAATGACCTGGTACAGGTTTGAAATTGGAGTACCGGAGTTAAATGACAAAGGTTGAAGAGTTTGGGCTGACAGGTCGAAGTGCCCAATGCGAGGGGAACCCGTGATGGGATCAACGAAGGCGGCGTACTGTGAAAAGGACCCCATTGTGGTGGATGTGACTGGTTGTGGAGCGTAAGGGGGAACAAGGATACTGCTATTGCAGACTATCTAAATTGGCCAATTTCTCACAAGCCTCAAATACTTGAACAACCATAAATGGCCTTGATGGATCGATTGTAACTTTGACTTAGCGGGTCTTTCTAATGGAATCGGGATGGGAGATACACGGCGGAGGCGGAGAAGGCGGCGATGCGCGGACATGCGCGGACATGACCCCGCGAGGTCTAGGCCAACCTTAAGCTTTTTCGTGCCCTCAGACTATTACAGCGGAGGTGTTTTCAGCTGTACCCCGCGTGAGAGCGTGAGGAGAAATGATCGAAGGTAGCCGGCCAAGACAATAGTCTGTTCCGAAATTCAAGGAGTCGTTACGCCGAACCAAACTTTGTAGGCTTCAGGTTGGACGTTAAAAAGAAAGAGTAGCGCTGAAGTTGATTTGCTGTTTGAAATATACATGAATAGACTCAATTCAATCAAGCTACCTCTTCTCCATGTAAAATCGGATCCCTATAAGCCTAAACATGCCTTCCCCCAACCAGACCAAGATCAGCTCTGCCCTTGAGGCTGGTGGGCATCTTGAACATGTCTGTCGACCTACACCTCCATCCCCTTGCCGCCTGGCCAATGCCTCGCCGCTGGGGCTTCTCTCGTTTGCAACTGGTTCGGTAACCCTGCCTGGCTTTTGGCTGGATGGGCTGCTGACATAGGACGCCGAAATTGCCTATAGGCATATTCTTGATTTCTAGCTTTGGGGTTCAGGCTCGCGGCGTACATATCCCAAATGTCATGGTTTCTATATTGATTGCTTTTGGTGGCATATGTCAGTGCATCTGCGGCATCATGGAATTTATTGCTGGTAATACATTTGGCGCAACTGTGTTCTCGTCTTATGCCGCATTCAATATCTCTTACAGCTTGATCTATCTCCCATCAACCGGTATCATAGCTGCATACGTGGATAGCACTTCTTTCTCGAGGTGAGGACGTTCTCTGATGAATAATCACCACCAAGACGCGGTGCGAACTTTTCCATGAGAACAGGTCGGTGGAGGAGCAGCGTGAGCTGATGCGAGTAGCTCAATAATATGTTCATGTGTACTTCTTGAAATGCAGATAAACACTCCACTGATGTGTCGAGAAGGTACTTCTCTCTCAGTGCGCTCTGTTGAGCCCTGATGTACGAGTCCAACTGGATAATGGTGTTGAAACTTGGCTTCCGCTCACTATTAAAGAGGGCATTGCATATTCTGTTGCAAAGACCATAAAATTCAAATTTCAGAAGCAAATAAGACATTTGTGACGGACCAGCCTTGGGAGAAATCAGACAAAAATGTCCTTGGTCCAGCTGTTGATCGTCGACATCGAGGGGGGGCCTGACGTTCGAGATTGTGTTTCCTGAATCCAGACTGCCTAAAGTAGTATTTTGAATGGTATAAAGCATTTGCAACGCGGCCCAACACCTCCTTCGCTCCTCTGCGATTATGAGGTCGTCAATGTTCAACGCATCTGGGTCCACGTGACATCCCAGAGACTGAGCAATATGCTTTGCTGTCCCAAGGAGGGCCCAGGACTGGCCATGCGTGTGGTTTATGCCGTATATCAAGATTACAAGCGTTTGAAGGGTGCAGAGGTTGTGCCTCCAGAGGTAGTGGTCGGCTTCCAGACATCGCATTGCTGCAGACCTGTAGCGGTTAACTAGCAGAGAGACGTTTTCGGGAAACGTCCTACGGCGTCCGAGATCTTTTAGAATACCATTGTCAGCTTGAACCGCAGACACAGCCACACTGATGATTGCGAACAATAGCGCCAGCCAGGACAATGAAACATCCTCTGGCTCTTCGCGGAATTTACAATACGTTGCTTCAAATGAGGTGTCGTGCAATATATGGAAAAGCTAGCACGATTTGCTTTTTAGTACAAGTCAAAGAAATCCAGACTGCTCGAGAGCAGGAGAACGGGTAACTAACCGGAGCATACACATTGAAGAAGATATCCTTCAGCTCGTCACAAGCAGATACGGGTGGAAGCATCTCAAGATGATCTCCAATGTTGCTTCTCGTGGTCTGCCAGGGGATGACACATTCATCCTCCTCAAGGTCCACGAGAGGACCACTGGGAACGGAATTTGCCGTGAGAATCAATGACCACCTTGAGAAGGATGGCACATATCGTTCGTGTCCGGACCCAGATCGAACAAGGCTTCCATGGCACGCCATTGACGAGGGGGTAGCCGCGCCAGGAAGCGATGGGTGGTCAAGTTCCGCCACACACCCACCCGTCGAAGTAAGCTCTGGGGGCATGTTAGTCTCGGGCGAGGGTAAATAAGATTGCAAATTGACGGTGCGAGGAGACACGGGGCCGTGGTCCTTAATGCCGCGGTCATTTCGGACCTCAAGAAGACGCTCGAGTTTATTGATGCGTTCGAGGAGTGCAGCATTATCTATCTGGTCGACGCTTTGGTGTGGTGGCTGTCGACGGTACAGATCCCTGAGGTAGACGCATTCCCGAGGCGGAATACCCCGTCGCACGCAAGTCTCGCAGGGCCCGTTGTCGCGGTTGGCATTTCGCGGGCATCGTATCTTCCTCTGCCGGCATGGCTCACAGCTAAGCGGTATACGGCGGTTCGTGACTGGCGGCATTCCTTCTGGTGACTGGGGAGGATGTGGGAGCGATCAGATCTCACGGCCGATTTTAATCAGGCCCGAACCAACCCGACAATGCCCTTGTGGTGGTCGAGACTTGCTGAAATTACTCACCACAGTGACAACCTTCTCCGCATTCACCCCGCATTTATTCATCTTGGCACAGATTCCCGCCAGAACGCCACTCAATGCTGCTTCCCTTGTCCAAGTTCCCCTCATTTATGGGTAATGGTGGCTTCGGGGTTCGGTCTAGGCCTCGGCCCTGACTATGACATATCGACCACATGAGCCACCGACGCAGGCTTGGCGGGAACCGCGAGAGTTGCAGCAGAGTCTTGGGAATTAATTCATTTTTGGTACAGAAAATCTACAGGGAAAGTGCCAGAACCTTTTCAACGTATCCCTTCGGACATGCAAGCTTGTGGCTCAAATGTAGTCACTCCCGGGCATCACCTTGTTCTCCTCGGCAAAGACAATCATTATGTAAATATCATCCATCTCACTTGTATAAAATGGAGGTACAGAATTGGGAAGGGAGAAAGAAAGAAACCAAAAGAAATATGACAAAGATGATGGTGAGGAAGAAAACTCTATACAAACCTGCATTTCTCGCGGATAGAACAGAGACGACGGAGATGGCGGAGATGGCGGAGATGTCTGTGCTTAGCCGAGGTCACGAAATTTAGAGTGGTAGGAGTGTGGATAGAGCCTTTTTTTCGGGCTTTGACACCGGTGTTGCGCTAATTTGGACGATTACGATAATATCCGTCTTATCCGGTTCATTATTTTTATCATATCATCTAACTGAACTCATCAATGAAGTGGTGAAGTGTTTTGGTTTTTCTGTTTGTTTTGTCCTTAGAGTGAGTGTCATTAGTCTTATGCAAGTCTCCTGCACACCTATGGAGATTTTCCCGTGTTCACTACCTAGTCGGATTTTGCGAGAAAATGCACGGTATAAAATCATAAAGACAAAGATCAGTGTGACTGATCTATTAGAGAAATCAAAAGACCGCCCCTCTCTTGTTTGGCTGGATATGATGTGAGCATAGCTGTTTTGTTCCAATATTTACTCAAGCCATGTTCTACGTAACGCTGCTACAGGGTACATTTTCCCAAACAACAACACACTAGAGCGGGCATAAAGAATATAATCAGCAGATTGTTTAGCCACCATTACATGTACTATTGTCGGTCCGATTTCTGCTTTGAGTCAACTACTTGTTCAATACGGACGTCTCTGTGGTTGGTGAGCTTTGGAACCTCACGGGTCATCTATTCTTGTGTAATCTTACAATAAAACCTTAATGCCAGCGAGAAAATTCTACTTAGAGTAATAGAATTAATTCATTCAAGACAGTCCTGCTCTTAATTGTAGTAATCGTTGGGCCCGCAGATTTCTACCCAGAGTAAGCTGACAGTTTCTGTAACTGATAGATAAGAGAAAGAGGAGATATCGTAAGGAATGATGTTTCCAATAATCACCAGAAAAGGGCTCATCTACCATTATGTTACAATGATTTTTCATACTAGGAGTCGAATCATAAAGCCATATCTATTTAGCCCATGTGTCAGCCGTGGCGAACTTCCTGAAAATCGGGATCTCTGCGGCATACGTGAACGTTTTGTGGTGACGTGCTATGAATATTTCGAGCTATCTCTCAATGGTACCTTTGTTAGTACTCAATGCGACCGACTACTATACGAGGTCATTGCAACTGATCGCCATATGACGTGCATGCCAAATCTAGTACATCGACAAGCTCAGGGATGGTGAATTCCTTCACTAGCATCTAGCACAGCTCACATATCGTAAACCTAAGACATGCAATTTTGTTGGGGTAATGTAGCGGTGTGACTGTCATCATCCAAGTGAACACTGACTGTGATGCTATAAGAATCACAATACATATCATGGGTTGCGCATGAGGTCAGATGTAGAGCCGATTTTCCCAGCGCGTCCTCGTGATTTGTAATTTGGAAGACTTGAATTGAAATGAGTAAAACACGGGAACCAGAGTGTATAGGATTGCAGTTTATTACCTGTATTATAGCAACAAATTTCGAGACAACAATAAGTTGAGACACACAGGATCCCTGATGGGGTAAATTAGTGAATAAATCAATATTTGCCACTTTAAAATACCAATAGGAGGCTCTCAACGGGAACACGGCATCGAGCTTGCATGGCATGGTCATTTTCAATTAGCCATATACATCATGGCAGCAAGGTCACAGTAGAACCCACAGCAAAGACACGGGATGCAAGAGAGGATGAGTAGGTTACTGCTCTCCTCGAGATACCAATCAGCCGCTCAAGAATAAAACACGGGATTGCTAGTACAAACCAAATTTCTATATTCCGTATGCATCAGGTCACAGTGGCGTCATTTTAATTCTGCACGGGGAAGTAGCTGAGTGTGAAGTTGCTACACGTTTCCTTCAGTGTTGTGCGTTACAAGTGCTAGGGCAATACTGGCATCCTCCGCTCCGCATAAACCCATACATAAACGGGGCTCCTTCAATCAAATTCTTCGACCAAATTCCTGAATCTACCCTCCACAGATCTATTGATTCTCCCAAAATACTCCCACATTTTTATTTCTTCATGTCAGTTCCTCGTTACCTTCTTATTACCCTGCTATGCTAATATGCTTTCACATAGTCCAAGATGCCTTTTGTCGGTTTCACCATTTCAAACAACTCACCCGAGCTTTCGCCGGGATTTACCGCTGTTATCAATATCAAGGGAAATATTGAGTATAAAAATGAACCCATCTCCGTGGATCTCAAAAAAGGCGAGTCGTACACAAGCGACGGTCAACTATCAGGCACCTGGGAAGTGTTTGGCAGTTTATCCGACGACAAGCGGCCCATCTTGACCATTGGATACAGGAATGTTGGCAGTTTCAAGGTCGATTATGAACCAGACTTCCGTGCCGAAGTGTATTCCGTTCCAATGACTTTCAATGTGGCCAAAGGCAAGTGCTATTCTATTTCCACTCTTATATCAGCAATGCTTACATTTCTTTCAGAGCAATAATGTTTTAGCTTCTATGAAACCCACTTGCCCTGTCAGGCTGGGTGGGATGTTTCTGATGACTACTCGGCCTGTGTACCCATGGCGGTGAAATATTCAATGTGTTTCTAGGCTTCGATAAATCCGTTAGCCAAGAGGAAATAAATTGAACCCAATCTCCCCGCATCCTGAGTAGCCAATTCCCCGTAAAGAAGAAGATTTGAACGTGAGATGTGAAATGAACTTGACTCAGGTGGAAAGCGAATCCAAACGAGAACCTCGATTGAGATGTGGTGTTGCGGTGTAGCATGCAAACCTGTCGTCCCCCGTCAGACCCGCAATGCCTGAAATCAAGCAAGATATGTTTGCTGCACAAACTGCGTGTAACTTCCCCTGGATAACCATTTACGGCAAGGCTCCTCGTAACCTCATAGTCTACACAGATTCCGTGGCCCATCCAAATACTGTTGTCAATAGTCATACTACAGGATTTGCACCAACAAATTCTCTTGGCAGGGCCGACGCATTCATGTCAGCGGTATGTCGTGGTCCTTGGATCACTCAATATCTTCTCTGGTGCTTCCATCATCATGGCACCTCGTCGCTGCATTTCCTGTTCTAGTAAAAATCCACTTCTATTCTGTCAGATATCTTGCATCTTGCATCTTAGCCCCCAAAGAGTGGAAGCCTTACAGGGACCAAACTCTCCAAGAAGCAGGTTTACAACGCACCAAGAGCCCCGCCGGCCGAGACAACACCAGTCATTTTCATTCCATATAATCACAATTATCGACTATCAGTCCCAAGAAATCTTTGTGGCTTTACCTGTCTGTCCTCGTAGCGTCGAATTCTTCGACTCTGACCATGGCGACCACGGTGCTTGTTAATTACTCCCTATCATTGCCAATGCCTACAATTCCTGCCATGATCGCACCATGTGCACTATGACTAATCATACGTAACCCCCCAGGCAATTAATTACAAGCAAGCTGCAAGGGTCCACCCTAGACTCATTCCGGCCAAACATCGCCTTCATGCTTGGCGCCGTCGTAGTACAGCCCATTGTTGCGCACTGCATATTCGCCAATATCACATCCTCCCTGACACCGTTGTGAGGGTTCCCGAACGGCATCTCCATGTACTCGCCCATCTTTTATATGCCTCTCTTCTTCCCGGCCGTCGTTTTGAAGGATTCTCTTCAACACCACTTATCCGAACTTGAACAATTTCAAGGCTCGCTCAAAGATTCTAGACGATCCAGGCCAAGCCATTGGGGTTCTACTCTCACTCAGTAAACTTAGCCTAACGGCTGAAGTGGTGGTGAAGCTCATGGATGTGTATCAGGGCCATTCCATACTATTTAGATAGTGATGGCCACGCTTTTATGCCGTGTTTTGGCGTCGCTTCTAGCCAAGGAACTTATTTTAGAAAGGGATGAGACTGACATGCAGGGGTTTGAAGAGCGGTAGCCAAGCTGTCAGCCCAGAGTCTGAAAAGTTAACAGATTCCAAAATTTTCTTTTAGAAAACAAAATCGCTTTTATTGGCGATAGGGAGTTGATTTTATCGTTCTCATGCTTGGCCTTCACCGATGTTGTGCAACTTGTTCTTGTCTCGGGTTTTTGATCTGGGTCTTGATTCACAAGCATCTCTGTGACTCGCGATCCTGATTCCCCCATTGCTGCATGACACTGTGCTACCTCACGGCCTCACCTCCAAAGGCCCAGGCTATTGGGCTATTTTTAACTCTAAACAGCTGGAGAGGGTGCAGCCCCAATTCGTCATAATTTTTGGAAACATTTCTTGGGAAGAGGTAATGAGTCACGCGCCAACATGTCGAATACCCGTACTTGCTAAACGCAGTGCGATTGGACAGGAGTGGGCGAGCCAGTAACCAGGCATTCTGAGGATTAGTCGGACTGAATTCACAATATCATTCCATTCCACTAACCCTTATCTTGTTTTATCAAACGTGTTCACAATAAACTGCGCGCTCTGTTCAAACAAAATGCGGACAATTCCTACGATTAGCCACCAACGTATACTTGGAATGCGGTTTAATTAATCTAGTTCTCGAACAAGATCTTCGGTCTGCTAAGAATCTCCTTTCCAGGGCCAAAATTGCCATTGAACTACGGGTGAGGCTCTATGACTTCTCTAATCGCACAATTGACCTACCAACAATTGTCCTGTCTGCCCGGGGACCTGATGTGAAAATTTGCTGCAAGAAATGGTTTATCAATGTTGGCGATTCAAAATATTCTCTTCATCCCTTTGCCATTCCTTTCCCCCCTCTCCCTTTTCAACAAAATGCCCGTCTCCCTGCCAAGAACATGTTAGCCGCCATGTCTCACTTTCAGCTCGATAGCGTGACGGATGCCGTGCATTGCCGTAGTACTGAAACAGGGACGTTAAATTAAATGTCTTGACAACCACTTTCACCATGCGTAGTTTGGCGTGTGTCTTACTTCTAGCGATTTCGATTGGTGATATCAATGCTTCAAGCCTGAAACAAACACATTCAAATACCACATGTGGAGAACCCTGTTTCCCGGCCCACTTGACTTCTCTGATCTTGGCGGTTTAGAGAAAGAATCGATTTCCCACGGCTGTTTGTAAATACATGGTTCCCTCCCATAATGGTTCTTAGTATTGAAAGTCTACCACACATTCGTTCATTTTGTCCAACGCGTTTTGATATTCTTACCACACCGATGAAAGCCATCCACCGATATTTTTTGCCCTTGGTGGCAGCTGGTTATGTCGCCGGCGATTTCAGCGTTCAGATTAGTAACACTGCATCTCAACAACTTGTTTCCATTTTTGGACCGGCTGCATCTGATACTACGTTTTCAACGACGCCGGAGATTGATGCTGGCCCCAGCGATGCTAGCTTCGGGATTTTCAGCAATGGGCCGCAAGGCATGTCTGCGGGTGTGATATTGTCGACTGGCTATGCTGCGCGTGCGATTTCAGGCAACACCCCGGACAGCAATCTTGGAAGATCAGGCGGGACATATTGTCCAAGTGGATTCGACGCGACATCATACACAGTCAATTTCGTCATGCCAGCGAATGTCAACACCTTAACCATGAATTATATATTCGCTACCTATGAAGATCCGTGAGCCATACCCTCTAGAGCATTATGATCATACTTTCTAATATAACACAGCGACTGCCTCGCTGCTGCTCCTGATAGCATGTTTATTGGGCTGAACCAACAGACGCTGGTATCAACAAACACTAACCAAGATGCCGCAAACCTGTTGACGGGAAACACCGGAATGTCATACACCCGAGGAACAAACGTCCAAAGCATCCCAGTAGTTGTCAGCCCGAGCCCCAGCCCGAACCGACTGGATCTCATCGTGTGCGATGGAGGAGATGGAGAACAAGACTCGGCTCTGCTTTTCAACGCCCAGCCACTTGTGAGTTCTACCACCAGCAGTACTGTTAGTTCAACAACCACCACATCAAGTGAGAGCTCGACGTCAACTTCTGAGTCTACAACTGTCTCTACCACGGAGTCTACTACGGAGTCTACGACTACGTCTAGTGCAGAACCCACAACCACTACGGAATCGACAGTCTCTTCCACGGAAGCTTCTACCACAGAATCCACTACGGAGTCTACAACGACTTCCAGTACGGATTCCGCCACGTCTTCCACTAGCGATTCTACGACAGAGTCTACGACAGAGTCTACAGCCTCGTCGACAGCTACAACTACGGAATCCACAGCTGAATCTACAACGGCGACCACCGATATTTCAAGCACAGAGTCTACAACAGAATCCCCAACTGCTTCAACAGACTCCTCGACGGCATCCACAGATGTTTCCAGTACAGAGTCTACCACAGAGTCCACTACCGATTCTTCAACTGTGTCTACCACGGATTCTGTGACTGCTTCCACGACTGAGTCTACGACTGAGTCTACGACTGAGTCCATGACAGACTCAACAACCGCCTCTACGGATACCACAGTGGACTCTACAACTTCCACCGCCGAAGCTACAACAACTGAAGCCACAGATTCAACAACTGTGTCTACCGATTCCACCACCTCCATTACGGAGTCTATCGCTGACTCCACAACAGATTCTGTCATAGAATCTACGACAGATTCAACAACTGCTGAGTCTAGCAGTACTGCAGACTCGACAATTGAGTCTACTACTGAAGTTGCAACTGCGTCTACTACGGAATCTGCAACAGAGTCTAGCACTGATGTCACCACGGAAACTCCCACAGATTCCTCAACTACTGATACTACAGCTACCTCGACCCTACCAACTACGTTGAGCACGACTTTGTCCAGTGTCTCCACTGAGTCGGCCACTCCATTTACCTCGGAGACTGCCGAAACCAGTACTACATCAACAGTCTCCGCTAGCGTTACTGACAGCAGCACTTCGAGCAGCGTCTCGAGCACAGCCACGTCAGGAACTCCTAGTGCCTCAGAAAGTACAAGTACCGCATCATTGTCTACTACCCAAACCGTAAGTCAGAATGAGCGTCAAATACTAAAATCAACCACGCTAATTTTTCCCTGCAGCCTACCGGAACACAAACAGGATCCTCCACTTCCACTACTCAATCGGCTGTTGCGACGAACGCACCTCAGCTTAATAATTACAAGTTTGCCGGTTGTCTTGGTTCCAGACAAGGCTATCCAGGATTCATCGAGGTTGGAAAAGATGCTTTGATGGTACCTTCCCTGTGTATCTCTATGGGAGCAGGCTTCAAGCATGTCGGCGTCGTTAACGAGTCGGTGTTCCTAGTCCATTACTCTCAGCGCATATAGCTAACGGGATATATAGCACATGTTATGCTGGAGACAGTCTCGATGAGACGGCAGTGGTAAGCACTGGGCAGTGTGACGTCCCATGCCCGGGTGATGCAAATCTATTTTGTGGTGGTTTCGTCAGCACTGGTGGCCAAAAATTCCGCCGGTCTCCCATTAACTACGCTCGAGCTGCTCCGCCTGACATTCTCTTGACTCTGTACACCAGAGCGGAGGATACAACAATTACCGAGACGATAACCGTTCCTGGTGGAACTGAGGTCAAGACCGTCACTGTCAAGAACACGGCAGAAGTCTGGATCACCACTACCGTCACTTACACGACGGTGGACGCTGCCAACCCTACTTCTCTCATCATCACCGAGTTCTGCACGTCTTACTGCCCTATTTGCCCTGGGCCCCATCATTCCACGGTGGAAATGACCACTATTACAGTGCCTTGTCATGCGTGCGGGCACAAGGGTGAGAGTAATGTTGTGCTCACTGTGCCAACCGCCGTCTGCGACCAGCCAATTCAAACAGGAGCCGGCAATAGTTGGCAGGTACATGGAGGAGCAGCCGCACACCCGACAGGCTATGTTACCGGAGGCCACGGTTCCTCTAATGGCTATGGCTCCTCTGGTGGTCATGGTTCTTCCGGTGGTTATGGCTCTGGTGGTTATGGCTCCTCTGGTGGCTACGACTCTTCCGGCGGGGGCTATGGCTCTTTCGGTAGCCACGGTGCTTATGGGGCGTCAGGTGAAGCTGCACATAACGGAGGCGTTAACAGCGGCCAAGAACAAGGCACAGGGGAACACGGTCAAGGCTCATCACCAGCAAACGGGGGCTCTTCTGGATCTGGCTCATCCTCCAATTCCGGCGGGGAATATGGCTCGGGCGCAAACCACGGATCGCCAGGCTCTGTATCTGAAGCGGGAGGTTCCTCTCAGTCCGGGTCCAAAGAGGGAGGTTCTTACCTCGGAACTAATGGAGCATCAACCCTCTCTGGAAACAACCGGGTATCCTCTGGTAGCCCAAGCGGCGAGGGCTCGTCTAATTCTGGAGGCAATGGAGAAACTTCTCATTCTGAAAGCAATGAAGGATCTTCGGTCGCTGGGGGTAATGGACAATCCGCCAAGTATGGAGGCTCCAACACAGGAACTGGAGGAGCCTCTGCAGGTTCGGGATCAAATGGCCAATTGCCACACAATGGGGCAGTGGGAGGAATATCCTCCTTTTCTGCACTGACAAAGACTAACACACTGGCACAATCTGCAGCCACAGAGACCCCAGCGACCATTGGTCAATCTCGTGGCAGCACGTTTACCGCAGGAGACTTTGGTCCTCTTATCATGTTTGGTCTCGCAGTCATGGTGGTGGCCCTGTGAACGAATGGAACGAAAGCTCCAATTCAAGCTCGGGTACATAAAAGCTCTACCACGTCCATGGTTAAAGGTAGCACATATTTTTCATTCGGGCCGTCGCCCTTCCAGGACCATCGATGCCTACGCGGCGGCCAATATTGAAACACGAGCCAAAGCCTGGAGTACATGGCTAGGCCTGCTTAGCGATATTTTTGAGAGTTCCAGAAGCGTTACGATTAGAGAAAGACAGTGTAATAGCGGATGATCCTTTTTGTCACCAATATACATTAATTAAATTACTTGACAATGTGGATTCATTTTGTGGGTTTGATGTTTTATTCTTAATAACACCAATTAATGAATTCAGTCTTTTTCTTCTGTGTTAAGGGCGAGTCATGAAGCTGCCATCCCGGGTGCATGCCTCGACATCCATGAACAAGTCGCCCAGAATTATGTATTCACCCAGCACTAACTAAACACTGCGTAAAACAAAGGGCGTGTTACCACTTTGTAGTTACCGTGACATTATAGCCCGCCTTGCTGTCTCTTCATAAAAGAAACAGCGAGGCGGGCACAACTTGAGAGGTGACAGTGGCGTTGTGAGACTTTTGGCACCTCATTCTAATACACTAGATCTGACACGAGTCCAGCCACCACAACCACTAGCCACACCGCCTTCAATCCATGTCGGGATTGGCCCAGTTCTGCCTTAGCCAGATACACAGCCTCACAGTCTTGACCAGTCGCAAGCGGAGATACCACAAAAGCGACCCCTTAACTCCGGTTCAGACTGTCTGAGTTACGCACTGAGAAACCTGCGTCTGACATCATTGCGAGCGCAGCCATCGGCGCGAAATGCCACAATTCAAGTTTATTGCGGTGGAGGGTGGGGATGGAAAGCAGTCCAAATTGACCAGGTCCAGCAGGAGTCATGCAATACGCGCTGGTCTTCAGAAAGCACCACGGCCCCGGAGAGCAAAAACAGCAGCAGCCGCCCAGTCCTCGGATACCATGAAATGGCAAGAGGAGCTAGTCATCGACTTGGAACCGCATCGGGAAATAGACCAGCCATGGGAACGTTTCAGGCCCAGTAATGCGTCGCAGCTGGTGCCAAGGCTGTCTCCGGTGGTATGGCTGGATCTCAAAGGCTGATGCATAAACACCGCCCAAGCTAACGCTACGTTGCATTAGGAAGCGGCACATCTGTCTAGCCCCCAGATGGATTTCGTGGTCGGGAGCCGCCTTGATCCCTTCGACAGTCTTCCGATACCCACAAATCTGGAAGTCGACTACCTCGTCAGATACTGTATGTGCCACATTAGCAAGAATATCAGCATCGCAATTGGAACTGACATGCCCGGGCTTGGATTGCCAGTCCTGGCCAAGTATCAGTTCAACGTGCCCACAACCGACCGCACAAAGGCGTGGTTCCCGTATGCATTACAGAGCCCGTCATTGATGCACAGCACCCTCGCCATGGCTGCCGTGATATGGAAAGGGGAGTATCCACTTCTGCATCGCTCACTGCAACTTGAGGGATTACGCCAGAAAGGTGAAGCCATGCGACAAATCAGGACCCGGCTATTAGATGCCACTTCCACTGAGAACAGGGACAGTTTAGCCTTTTTAATGACTACCATGTCAACGTTGGTGATTACATCAGTATTTCACACCCATACAGTCAGTGCCTTGTCCAGTCAACTAACACGCCTCCAGTCCTGGGAGGGCGATTTTGGGGCCGCAGAGATGCATTTGCAATGCGTCCAAAATCTATTCAACTCAAGAGGCGGCCTTCAAAGGTTCAAAGACGACTTTGTTCTTTGCAAGTCAATCAGTTTGTTAGTTTCAGTAATATTCACCGTTCACGTGTCGCTGACTGAATAACAAGGGCCGATATTCAGGTTGCCTCGGCACTAAGCCGAAGTCTCAAATTCCCACCCCTTCATGCACACCCAGTTCCGTTCCCAACATCGATCATAGAAGAGTCTCGACATCCTCCACTTGATTCAATAATCCATGAGTGCTCTGACACTCGTACTCAAATATTTACCCGAATGAGGCAGGTGCTTTTAGCACGCTACTCGTCTTTGGTATCACTAAAGGGCCACACGCGAGCTTTGCTCGATGTAGAAGATTCAATTCTGCGATGCCTCTCTCAGGACCGCCTCGAAGTATCTCAAACTCGCGGGTGCTTCAGCGCCCTCGTCCTTGCAGCTCACATCTTTTTGTACATCACGCTGAGCCACGTGTCAACAAAAAGCCCAGTGTTACGTCAAATGTGTTCCAGACTACAAGGGGCGATCGGATCGACGCCGCTTAATAGAGAAATTTGGTCGAAGAATAGGGGTGCGTTGTTATGGGTAGCTTTCGTGGGGTTGCTCGGGACAGGAGAACGGGCAGAGACATGTGCAGAGGGTCGGTGGTTCTTGAATGTCTTTGAGTCCACCATCCACATGTCCCCACAGAGCGACTTGATGGAAAATAATTGTATCTGCAGGATATTGTCTGCTTTTCTGTGGGATGAGCTATCCTGTCAGCCGCTGGTGGACTGGTTAGAGGGACGCCTTAGCAAGCTACGTCACTAGTCTCAACCCACTGGATTCAGCTAGCCCAAATGGGTAAAATGTGCGAATATGATCAGCGGCACTGTGTTCCCAGTTTGGAGGCTTCATATTTCCGAAAAGAGTTGGTGTATTTCAGTTGGTGATTTCAATATTGAGGACTCTAATATAAAATGGTAAGAAAAGCACATAGATCATGTCTTGAAACACCAAAATCAACACCTCATAATATTTTTTCCACTATAATTTGCAAATTTACCAATCATGACTGGAGAGCTTGTTCTACTTACCGGTGGCAGCGGCTTCCTAGGGTCTGCCATTCTGGTAGACCTTCTCAAGAACGGTTATCGTGTTCGTGTCGCAGCTCGGTCACAGGCCAAGATCAATAAGATACGAGCAGCTCCCTTCATCTCTGAACTTGAACCCCCTACAACGCAACTAATGTTTGTCATTGTGCCCGACATGACAGTTGATGAGGCGTATGACGAAGCAGTCCAGGGAGTCGACTTTATCATTCATTCCGCCGCGCCTATCCACTCTGGCGAGGATATCTCGAGCCTTGACAAAGCTCAACTCGAAGATGCTTTTGTTGCTACATCCGTAAAGGGCAACTTGGGAATTCTTAACTCGGCAAATGAAAGGTGCAAGACAGTAAGACGCATCGTCATGACCAGTTCCACAGTAGCCACTGCTCCAACAGACGTCTACATCACCGACACCGAGGAACGCAACGTCTTACGCGGGCCAGACAGCCGTGTAGTTGTTTCAAAGCCACCATATAGCTCCGAACTTCATGCGTATTGCGCAGCCAAGGCAGCAGCATTGCACGCCTCTGAGGAATTCATGAAGAACACCACAACAAACTTTGATCTGATTTCAATCATTCCGTCCTGGATCTTTGGCAGAGATGAGCTTGCTGTCGATATTGACGACCTCCGCACCGATTCTACAAAGGCACTGATACACGGCTTATCGAGCGGAAAGCAGGGTGTGCCTGCAATTGGGAACGCCGTTCTCTGCGCGGATGTGGCTCGCGCACACGTGAAGGCTCTAGATTCAGACATCGCAGGGAACCAATGCTTCCTTCTTAATACCGATGCATCATGGGAGGACACGATTCCCATTGCCAAGAAATATTTCCCAGATGCATTTCAGTCGGGCCTCTTTCAAGAGTGCAGTGCACAGCCAACGATACCGTTGAAATGGGATTCTAGCAAGGTATGTATTCTCAATGAAACAATCGTCAACTTTCGAACACTTGTTTACTCAACATTCTGCAGACGCGAGACGTTCTTGGCCTTGAGCTTGCCAACTATGATGCAATGGTGAAAGAGGTAGTTACGCAATATCTGGAATTGGTTAAACGGAAGGCGGAATAGTTGGTCGGCCAACATCATCGCTGTTTCATACCATGCTCTGAATTAAGAATGAAACACCTTAGAAATGGAAGCCATTGCTTTACCGGAAACCTTCCACCATTTGCCCCCCTCAAGAAAGATTATGATCGTGTCGGACAGAGGTTGCGTGCTATAGGGTAAGGTTTTTTTCCTACCTAACAACTCGCATAGAGGTATTATGTCACATAATCAAGGGATCTAGATGAAATTAAACGGCTCTCTGATTTTGGTTTATTTTTATTCTTTGTGATTTCTTTCATGTTCTCGTAAACAAAGGAATGGATCAGGAGTATTGAGGTTATGTTAAGGCATGTTGTTTTCCCACGGTCACCTCATTCATCTGGTTTACGTGATAACTTTTCTCCTCACATGTAGCCAAAGCATCAAGTCATGTTTATGAACACTGATAAACAACGAGACTCTTCCTACACCTTGAGAACGCGACTAGTTTTGCGGTAGGGCTGTAAGTCGTGGCCGTGTTCGGAGCCATCCCAAAGCTCAAGGAATGTGTGGATAATACTCGGTGGGGGCGCTCAATTTCCGGGCGGGTCCTCTCACAGTGAGAATTTCTGCAACGCCACTCCTCACGGTGAGAATTTTGCCCTAGCGTTGACGCTAACCAGGATAGGCCCTGGCCCCTAAACACCCTTGAAGGGAGCGCCACGGACGAGAATAGCCTGCGAATGTAATTACATGCATCGTGGTGCATTGGGAATGTACTCGTCGAGAAAAGTTGAAGGTGGAGAGACAACGCATTGTTGGCATGATAATGATTGTAATTTGCTAACTTTTACACTCTATACACTCTATAATCGATCATGGCTTCCTCACACTCCTAACATTTTAGCCGTCTAGCCTACACGATGTGTAATTATTACTCGTCTAAATTATCCTCTGGATCAAAAAGAGGCCATCTCATCTAAAAACCAGAGAATGATCCAGTTGGCCAAGGCAATGATGGTCATCCCCCACATAGGAATGCCGACAAAGTTGTTTGCCAGACCCCAGCCGAGGACTGTACCACCAATTGTTGGCCCAAAGATTCGGGCCCCGCTGGAAATGCTGGATGCAAATCCGTGGACGCTTCCGAGCAGCATAGGACTCGGAGCTGATTCGTTGACGAGAATCATGGATGCTGGTGTAATGAAAACCCGTGCCAGGACGTTGATGGATAGCAGGGAAGTCAGGCAGGTCCAGATGACAGCCATGTTTTCTGGCAAGAGGACAAGATAGGGAATCAGGAAGTAGGCCACAATGCTGAGCGGCAAGAATGAACGATAAGACTTGAGGACGCCCAGGCGATGGCTGATCATTGGGTACAGCAAAATCTGCAACGGAATTCCAATTATACCAATGGTGGTATTGACCAGACCCATGCTCTTGGCAGAGAGCCCGAGACCACCAGTGAATCTAAATGGGAGTTGCGCATGAGAGTTGTCCGCCCTGGGGGTTGGGAGCAGACTGAAGAAGACAGTATTGAAGGCCGAGCCGTGAAGAGTGCGCAGGAAGTGCTGAAGCAGGGTGAGGCATACGCTTTTGGTAAACATGTCCCTAAATCTGACCTCCTTTTTGCCGGGCACTGGCTCTTCCTCGTCTCCTGCCGGTGTGGTTACGACCACTGTTGGAGAAGTGCTAGCAGTATCATCCGCAGAAATAAGACTGTAGTCGTAGGGGCGCTCCGGCTCTTTTTGCCTGAATATCTTGCGGATTAAAAACTTGCCAAGATCGCGGCCGAAATCGGGTTTATCTCGACGCAGAGGGTGTGTCTCATCCAGGCCGAGGAAAACACCGAAAGCTGCAGTTATGAGGACAGAAGCGCAAACAAGGTTGGGGAGTGCATAAGGGAATTGCTTCATCCACTGAACTCCATCAGCACCACCAAGCAAAGACCCTGGCCCGAAGATGTTGGGAAGAGACTTGACGGGGTCGGCCAAGAAGCCACTCATCAAGGGGCCAATGATTACTCCAATGTTGAAACACATGGGCAGTATCAGGAAGGCTCTCGTTTTGTATCTTTGATCCGCCTGTTAGCATTGGCTCTTGAGCGTGGAAATGAACCCTACCTCTTGTCCGGCACAATCTCAGACACCATGGTTCGAAGAACGCCGATATTACCGTTCAAAGCACCCGCACAGAAACGGAAGCACATGGCAAGTGAGAAGGAAGGCGAAAAGCCCATGCCGATAGCACAGAGGGCCGAACCGCAGAGACCGAATATCAAGACTCGTTTGCGACCAAAAAGAGCGCTGTCAGCGATGCGACCCCACCACATGGACGTCAGACATTGCGCGGCTGCAAAGGTCGCTGTGAGATGACCGGCCTGCTTTGCAATTTCGGAGGGCGCAAGAGACGGATCAAACCAGTGCAGCTGGTAGAAGAGGTACGACGTCAGAGATCTCTCGCTCAGCGGTTCAGCGAGACGAGCAAAGACAATGACAGCCAGCTGTGCCTTGTTGGGCATTCCCGCCCAAGTCACTGGAACATCTTTCTTCTGGCTCTCCACGGATGGGTCGAAGGATTGATACGTGCCTTGCTCATTTCCGCGTAAAGGGCTGCGTTCATCGGTCGGGGCGTTTTGGTCGTTGTCCTCGCGCACTTTTGGTGAGTTGCCCATCTTGCAAACAAGATGGCCTCAATTTCCGCCCTCAGGAGGATGAAAAAAAAGTTGAAACAGACGATGGATCAAGTATTGCGAAGGTTGATCAGATAAGACGGGTGTTATGGGGTCATCTGAACTGCTGCGCGAGTGATTAATCTAAAACGGGCCCAGCCTTGCAGGCGGCGAAAACCTAGTTAGCTGCACTACACTGAAAATAGTCCCCGACTTCCGACTGATGGATCCCTCGTAGCAGAGTCTGTGCTCCTGTTTCCTCATCCGGCCAATGGGAGACCGATGTGCCGTGGAGTCACCTCGCGACTGCGCGTTTCAGGGATGTGGCAGCCGTGGAGAGCACTAAAGTCGTGCTCATTACCGATGGGCAGTAATCTTGGGCCCCCCAATGACGGATGCGAGTTCGACAAGCGTCGCCTGGTGAGGTACAAGGGCATTATCAGATTGATAATGGGAACCAGGGCAGCGTTGGTGGCGGGGCACTGCAACGCTGGTAGGAGGTCCCCACCTCCTTTTAGGCCCTCCATCTGTGAGGGGGGTGACTGATTCGCCTTCTGCTAGAGTGGCGCTGCAGGGATAGTGTCCTCCGGTATGCGCGTAAAGTGATGAAATCACGAGGCAGAGAAAACATTCGAGATGAGTGCATCACCGTATTCTTTCACAGTTATTTAAATTTTGGCGCACCAAGAGTTTTGTGTCTACGTAATGAAGTGATTGACGCTGCACCCGATAACCAACTGCTGTAGGTGGTAGAAGTACAATCTATTGTGCAGATGCATATATACGCGTAACTAATAGCTTTTGCCCACGGCAAGCTCCCAGAAAAACCCGGCACATGAGCCCAATATCAACAGCACCATGGCGCCAAAGTTGACCATGTTCAATTTTCGGAGCCAATCGCTTTTGGCCGCTTCCTCCATCTTGGCCTTGATAATATGGCCACACTCGGCTCGCTTCTTTCGACCCCATTGCAGAATGGCCATAGATTTGCTCGTGAATGCAAATACATGCATGATTAACGAAACAAGAACCGCAAGGGCAGCCAGGGCCACGTAGAGCTTGGTGACGTTGACATAGCTGTTGTTGTCACGGTCCTGAACCACACCTGCAATGAGCAGAACAACAATGGTCATGCAATTGTTAATGGTGACTTTGACAGCGTAACCTGTGGCGAAGACACTGTGGTGGAACATGCTCGTTCGAATCGAGTCGATCATAGGGCAAGGGCCAAACGAGTTGCCTACTGCGAAGATGGCGAAACTGGCGGCTGTCCCAGCCATCGTAGGTGCAAATGCCGAAAGACTCATGGACAAGAGCAGACCAAGACTGCAGATAAGCATGAGGGTGACTCGCTTGCCATAGTAATCGACGAAAAAGCCGATGGCGGGTACGAAGAAGAAGCCCAGGAATTGTGACAAGGATGAATACCAACCTGCCTTTATAGCGCTAATGTTGAAGCGTTGCTGAGCTAGCTCGGTGCCGTTTTGCGTAAAGATGGTGGCGGTGGTGGTTTGGAACGTTGTGAGTAACATGATGAGCCAAAACGTCCAAGGCAGACGAAGCATCTTCTGAAACTGGAACCTCTTGCTGGTGTCGCGCAACACTTCTCCCGTGGCCGGGTCCTTGGCGGTAAGATAGCGCTTCTCGCACCACCGAGTGAACCACCAGTAGAAGAGGTTGGCCAAGTTGGTGAAGACGTTCATGATGACAGCCATCCAGTAGGCCCAGCTGAAGTTGCCCAGGTTTTCGGCAATGACGTTGGCCGTCGACTTTCCGACAAATGTGCCAATCTTGCCCAGGCCCAGCTCGAATCCGAGAGTTGCCGCAAAACCCAACGAAGGAGGGAACCAGGAAGAGAACAGCTTGTACTGCGAAACTTGGGTGGCAGCGTCACCAATAGATTGGACGACGATGCCAGCAATCATGAATTCATAACTGCGCACCTGTGTTGCTGCTGCAACTAGGATAGCACCGATGGTAAACACTAGGTTTCCCCAAAACATGTTGGCTGAAGCGCAGAGTGAGCAGTTGGCTAATATTCACCAACGATATACAGGAAACTTACTAGCTCCTCCGAAGCGGTCGTTCAATGGGCCAGTGAACGGGATCAATATTAACTTGATAAAGGCCTCTGCCGAACCAAAGACGGCGTATTGCGTGTTGTTGATGTGCATTTCCTAACTTTTGTCAGATGAAGGCCGTCGACAGAAACAGTCAAACCCTGCATACCTTTTTGAGCGTGCTTTTCAAAGCTCCCGTAACTCCACTGCTCCAATGACCTCCAAAACCGACGATGCTGATGGCAATGATGGCAATGATCTTGGTGAGCATAGGAGCAGGCTTCTTGCCATGGTCATCGAATGAACTGTCATCGCCATCGTCGACGGTATTCAGTTCATTGGATGCCGGAAGGGTCTCGGCAGGAACCTCTTTTGGGTCACCCATTGTGTTTGTAGCCATTTGTGAGTTTAGGTGAGTAGGATGAAACGATGCACGGCGTCTTCATGTAAGTGTACTGAGAGGATTCTGGTAATATTTATCAGATCAAAATAGTGGAGCAGCAATGTCCACAAACAGGAACCGATGTGTTCATGCCGGGGACAGCGTCGCGTCAGAATGGCCTGCAGTGGACGTGGGGAAGCGAGCCAAGAGCCTCACAAGGAAAAGACGGCACGCTTGGCAGGTCTCGGCCTAGCGATGCGAAGTCGGACGAGTACGTAACTGGAAGCTAGGCAATTGCACTCATGCAGCACGAGGCCTCGCTTGAGACGGATTGCGCTGTGAAAAGAAGAAGTGGTAACAGGATCCGCCCACACGCTCTGCCTTGGTCTGCTTTCATAGTCGCGCTAGTCATAACCCTGGAGTGCCCAAATGATACGAAAAGTGCGTTTAATATGGGGAACGGTGCGCGCTAATGCCTCACAGTGAGAGCGGCCAGGGGAGGCCCTGGTCATGTCTCACGGTGAGAAAACCCACAAGGTCCACAGCTAGGGTGAAAAGAGCTGTATCGCCGGTTGCCATGATCTTATCAATCTATCGTTTATTTTCTCGTGGCCGATCGGATGATTTAGTGTCGCGGTGTGCGTACACTACCTGCGGAGCCGAAATCCCGACTGAATGGGTTGAAGGCAACCTCTGTCCTCTGATGAGCGAAATCGTCTCGGATACGTGAGAGCAACATCCCGGCCTAGTCCAGTATTAACTTCAAAATTTGTGTCTGTGCTCTTTATTAGCAATACTGGAGCAATCACGTGATACAAAAATCAGTTTGATAAACCGCGCAGTCAAGGTATGTGTATGTGTGTTGGAGTTGAAAGACATTTGCTGCTGATCACATCCTCTCCAGTTATCAGCATGACCAAGTGTATTTGCAGTACTATACACCAATGGTCTCGTGGATTTGTTGATGACGATGTAGGAAGTCTGGCGTCAGATCTCAACAAGCATCTGGCTGCCATTCGTTCCATCCTAGCCAAGTCAAGAGCTCTCTCTCGGGATGTACGGTATCAGGTTACGCTGAACAATCAACGGGCGATGAAGATATTGTCCATTCAATCCCTGGAGATAAAAGAGTTGGATCAAGTTTATCGTCGATTCAAGGACGACGTGTATGGTTTTTGGCAGACAACAGCCGTCGGGCCTGTTCACGAAGACATACGACGTAGGCTAGCGTGTGTGGTGGTTCATCTTAGAGTACAGTTAGACGACAAGGTGTTGGTTCCTCCAGGCGTCGCTAGTTTTGTTTCCACGTCCAGAATCTCGGAAATCCGATACGCAGGTAATAAATACCTAAAAATAAGTCGTAAACTTGGCGGTATAGGATGCATCATGAGGCTTCCGACTGCTGTGCCATCATCAACGCAAGTATTCCCCACACTGTAGTCCAGCCCGATGTACTCACATAGCCTAGGTACGAGAGATATCTAAACATGGATGATGATGAATTGTTTAATCACCTCCAAAAATTAGGGGTAACAGCCCCTAATTATGATGATTTCGTCCGTCGCCTCATTGCGAGCCAGCTTATGAGTAAGTGCGAGGTCCTTTTTCTTTCAATTTTGAGGCTCATAAATATCTTAGATGGCATCATTCCTTTCTCGCATCTTAATCTATTCGTCGATTACCCCGAAATTCTATCCGATTCAGATCACTTGTTATTACTCTTATATGTGCTAGGCGGCTCTGATATTCCCATCAACCTGCTCAAGAGTATCAATCAGCCCCAAAGGCGCTGGGATAATAACGGCGAAATTTACTTGATAACAGCTTCAGACTTTGGCCTTCCTCATCATCTTACGCGTATCTTGATGGATGATAATCGCAGATCTCAGGCCCTTTCCAGCCAGAACATTATAGAGTCGCTATTGGATGGCAGCGCCCCAACTCTTACGCTCTCTGCTGGAGTGTGGACAAATATATCTGTCATCTTGTCCCGCCAGGTAGTCGAATCATTGTTGAATACGGCTCTGAGATTGATATGTTTCGCATGTCCCCCTTGTTACGAGGGTAATACAGAGTGGTACGTAGCCACCTTGATTAGCCTTTCCCTTTGAGAGTGTCAGTCTGCTGACCACCATTACAGGTCTCCGCAGCTCAAAACTATCGTCTGGACCATATTTGATAAGCTCACTCATAACCGCCAAATACCAGAATTCCTCAGAGACATGGTGCTGGAGGCTGGTTTGTACTTTTCTGAGCGAGACCTCTTGAAAGTCCGGTGTGCGTCGATTGAACTTGCAAAGTCTCTCATTCGAGCATCAACTCCATATAGACTTCGAGCTACGGCTGTATTATTTGAATGTACCATTAGCCGACAAGCGGGAGAGTTACAGAAGGCCAAGAATGTCATTGATGACTTTCTTAGTCAGAGTCAAGGACCAACCACACACCTCGAGAACGCTCTCATGGGAAGACTACACATTGCTCAGCTGGAAACCAAAATCCAATGTTATGACGACGACACCGCCTCATTTATCTACAAATGGAAGGGGTGGGAGCCGCTGTGCAGTCTTGAAATAGAGTCTACCCGCAGACTTCAAGGCACGGCAGCAAGGTACTTCCAGTCAATTGGGGATTTCCAGAATTGCCGAGCATCTATGGAACAACACTTGTCTCTTAGCCACACCACTCCATTCAAACTCACAAGTCGCCTTCTTATGGCGAGTAAACTAGGAGATGCTTACTGTGAGCTCCATAAGTATGACAAGGCATTCCAAATTCTCCAATTCGAAGTCATAGCTACCCCGAATTCGGTAAAGCCACGTCGTCCCTACCGGCGCATGCTACTGTCGATTCTGGAGGCTCTCTTGGGTCGGGGCAAGCTGGATGCAACACAACCGGTGCTGGCCGAATTGATCGAAATTGAACCAGGCTCGCTAGAAGATATCAGCGAACAGGTGCTTTACATGCGAAGAATACTATTTGTCGCTCGATTAGCACATTTGAGACACCGCTACGATGAGGCAATACACAAGTGGACATTTTGTCTACAGAGAATGCATCAGCTGTCACCTTTTAGATGGCGGCACAAAGTGATAGCCGCTGTAATACACTTGTCTATAGCGCATGCTCAACTGCGTCAAGGTGATCACGTTGGTTGCAAGCAGTCGTGGGACATTGGCACGGATATACTGAGGACTGAAAAATGCGAGTACTGGATCCCAATCCTTCTTACTACGTGGCTTCAAAGCATCGTCAAAGAAATTCATCATGCACAAGGTTGGCGCTTTAGAATGATGCTTCCAGGCAGGAATCCTGATTTTACGTGGCCCTGAGATGCCTAGTTGGAAAGGAATGCGGTGTTGGACTTGCAGTTCAATTGCACCCTCTGTTCCTCAGAAAAGATCGTGATTAGCTACCTCAACACTTGATACTAAGCCATTAGGTGAATGGTATGCCAAACAGATAATCTGACGCCCGCTTAAGACTTTGAAATTTGAGATCGCCTGAAGACGTTCATCTTAATACTACGTGTGCTATGGATCGAAGTCTCTACACGAAAGTTGGCCTGCATAAACAAACCTAGTTCGCGGACGCATGAATTGCTATTAGCAACCGGAAACTGGTTCATCGCTTGTGAATATTACTGCTTATTCGGTTATCATGAAGGCTAGATGGTGCTTATTCAGACTGTATACGTTTACTCACGAGCCTAGCTTACTTGTAATAGGAGTGGTTCTTATTTGCGCAAAGAATCCAACCTTTCCTCCAGGGATCCTAGCATAGCCTCTTTCTCTTCCCCTGTGAACACTTCCATCTCTGTCTCTTTTTGTATGTATATATACCGTCTATTTCCGCCCATCTCCAGTACCTCTTCCGAAAGCTCTTCGTTCAATACGGATAAACCTGGATGTCGTTGAGCTCGGTGGTCTTCTAACTCTAGCCTTATTGCCAGGTACCCTTGCGGTTCAGATTTGAAACAATCCAATAGCGCATAATAGAATCTCTTGCTCTCACCGACTGGGACCAGCGGTAGCTCGATATGTAACCCCATATTTGTCATAGCGAATGGTGTCATCCAAGACCCCAACCGAGTCCTGTTGATTGTTATATCACCCGAACTTTTGAAAGCTGATGGTGACGGGGCGAGTAACCCAGCGTATTCGTCACTATCCCAGGAAAATATGGAATTGTCTGTTGTCTCCTTCATGATCTCGAGTTGGAGTCTCTTGAAAGCATTTCTGCCTTCGCCATATAGCAAGGGAAATTTCACATCAAATATCCCCATTAAACAATATGCTATATCTGCAATCTTGTTGTTTTCCTATTGGCTGCCCAAGACATATTTTTGGCCACGTTAGCGTTGGCAAGACTTTCCCCTCCCAACAGCACATGTCTATCGATACCTGTCACTTGGGATACCATTTTTGACAAAGAGCGTTTGGTCCCAACTGACCCCCAACCACAGTCAAAAAACTCCACTAGGTCAGGCGCTAACAGCTCCTGAAGCGTCCAACCTCTGGTAAACCAAGCACTATTTGAGAATGACAATTCTCGCGCAATTCGGGCAGCGGACTGGTCTTTTTCCGCCACCCGTTCGGACTCTTTCGAATGTTTGTCACTATCCAACGACCGGTCATCCACGGAAGTGGGCACTGGAGGACTATCCACAAAGCTGGGCACCGGAGAGTACTCAAGGAAGCCGGGTATGGGGAAAATACCACGCTCTTCGAACTCAGACTTCGACCCATCTTTTTTTCGATAGGCCCAATTTGGATTAGTCGGGCCAACGGGAACATCCGACAGGTAAACGTAACAATGCTGAGAATTCCTGTACCAATCGAACATGGACAATATCGACTCTGATAGCTCAGTGCTACTCGTCCTGTCAATACAGCACGTATCCACCCAACCATAACGGTATCCGTCTTTGTTGGCCTGATCACAGAAGCCTTTGATTTTAGTGTAGCCCGCTAGGCTCTTGGACTTCCCATTTCTCATGTCAGCCAGAGTCACCTCTTCACTTTCCCATCGGTGAGAGAGAATGGCGTATTTAGGAATCTTTACTCCCTCGGCTTCATGGAAGGTAAGATTGGCTGTGTCAAGGAGCCGCATTATGGTCTTGCTCTTGGGTCAGATGGAAGAGAATGTGAATGGTTCTCGAAGAGCATCCGGAATAATCGTGCGGAGAAAGTCCAAATGGTGAGTGAGGGGTAGACGGTTTGATAAGCCGGCTCAGCCTGTCAGCCTCGATTGACTGACCTTTGTACGCGATTCTGTCCACGTGATTATTAGTTCTATACTTCGTTAAGAAGTGCTTAGCTAACAGCCATAGCTGCCCATGATCCGAGCCTGTCTTAGGCGCGCAACAGAAATAACACTCTAGTTGGTGATATTTCATCAAATATCCGAATAATATCTCTCAAAAGATCAGGGTTTCCTTGTATTTCGGGTAAGATATAGTGCTATGGACAAGTCAAATGTATTGTAGTGTCTAATGTGGTTGACAAAGAAGAGAATTTTGTGAATGTTAAGCGTGTCCAGCTTCCTTCCCAGCCAATCCATCATCTTTCATATGCAGGTCATACACACCTTCGGAGACATTTGTGTCTTGATAAATCCACCGCACCTTGGGTGTTTTACTGCCCACCGACGACCTCTTTCCCATCCCAGACTCTAGATCGTTATAATGGTTGGTCATTGTTCTGAGCACTTGCGCCGTCTCCACCAAACTGTGTTCTGGAATGACGACTCGATTTGCAAGCAAAGTCGTTCCAAGGCCAAGAACAAGTTGGATAGACACCAACAGAATCAATATAAGAATCACCAGGTTCCAGTGCAACACCTTGAGTCGGGACCCCAGGTGTGGTGCCATGCCTGGGATGACAATCATGTTATTGTTGTTTGCGGTAGCCGCCACAACGCCAGTTGTGAATCTTGAAATTAAAAAGCCCATGTGCTGAACGCGGCCCTTGACTGGTGCTCCGAAAATGGATTCTGCCGGGTATATTTGATATTGGATCTCTGTGTTGTTAGTCAACGATGAGGCCTGATACCCTTGTAATGCGATTGAGCCCGAGACTATGGACGTGAAATTTCCTGTCACTTGATGCTCGGGACGAGTCGCATTGACAACTTGACCAACAGTGGAGTTGCATTCGTAATACCACGGCGATGTCGTCGATGCTTCAAAGGCAGATATTTTGCTACAGCCTGGTCCACAACTTTCAGATGTATTGGTGATGAAGATGGTCTGCTCGTCACCAGTGGCAATAGGTATCGTGATGTCAGTGGATCCGTTCTTGGCCACTGTAATCTTGTTTGATGTACCGTTCCCGCCGCTGATAACAGGCCAGCTTTGACACTTGGCCTCGGTCTCGAGACTTCGTGATGTGATGACTGTAACAGGGTTGGTTTCTGCATCGTTGATGGAGTCAGTGGCTATCTCGTGAAAGATGTACCGGCAATTCTCTTCGCAAAAGATGAGCGGGTCGTCTGTGACCCAGATGGTCCCGGCCTCTGGAAGCTCAGCCATCCCCGCCGTACTGTACGAGATTGAAACGGTACCGTAGCTAAACGCTGGTCAGCTTGGCTCTGGTTATCGGATTCTGAATAGGTTGTCGTGGCTACCTGTTGGCGGTGTACTGTTGGGCGCCAATTGATGACGAGTTGGAAGATCCAAGCTTGGCTGGCTGGACACCGGACAAATCCGGAATTGAAACCTTTCCAGGGCTAAAGGATGCAAGGTCATCTTCCGAGTCCGCAGAGTAACACAGAGCAAGCGATGCGACTCCAATTTGCGTTGCCTAGTAATCGGATTAGTTTTGACTCGTTCGTACTGTCGGCTCTCTTACCAGAAGAATCATCAGCCCAGAACAGGCCGTAACATGAACAGAGAGCCGTCGGGATCGGTAGGCCAGTTTGATCAGTCGAGAAATCCTCTCAGCTTCAAGAATTAATTCCACCTTCATGAGTCAGTAGTCAATTTGGAATGACGTACGGTTATAATCAATCACCTTGCGCCGAGATCGATATCGCCGACTAAGAATCCACCATCGCAAATCTCCAACCATGTCATTTAGACTGCTTATGACAGCCAAACCGAGAATAATACACAGAGCCATCATGATCGTATTGAATCCCCGCTTGTCCTTCTTTGACAGGACATCCTTGGACGAGTACTCTTTCAGGACGATGACGATTGAGAATGAGAGAGCGACAGTGAGGAGCCATCTGAGAAGGACCCTGCTTAAAATCCGGGACAGCGGTCGTTGCGTGGCGCGGAGGCCACGGATTGACCTACCGCCCGGATACTTCTGCATTGCGGTGGCATCATAGGACTCTTCGGAGCTTGGGTAGGATGGCCGAGCTTGGAAGAGTGGGCTGCTCATTTCATGTTATTAAAGAGAGGAATGATTTTAGCAGTGGAAGTTCGTGAGCTTGTAAGATATGAGAACTGCCTGGTATAAATAATGAGTGAATAGGGCAGGTAAGGATAGGTAGAGACTGTGGGTGAAGTTGGAACCTGATGAGGGAGCCATGCTGCCTGCAAGGCGTGACGGGGAATTTATACTCTGCTCAACAATTGACCCAGAATGGCGGATCAAATCGCTGAAAGCTTGAGGCTGGCTGATCAGCTCGCTCCCAAAAGTTAAAATGGCTCTCGTACAAGAGAGAATTGAGACCACTGCTCATCGTACTCCAGCGGTGACGTCCAAACGTCGCAAAGGTATCTCGGCGTATCCGTAACCTAGGCCCCCAGGGTACCTGGTTTGGCCTCGTGGCGTATCTTTGCCATGTGGTACACGCCGATCGTACGCGTCCAAATTCCTGTTGCTCCCGTAGTGCGTAGCCGACCCAGTGGGGATGTACGAAAGCGTCGCGTCATTTGTCCATGTTCGCGTCGTTCACAGCGGGAACGTGATCGCCGCTAACCACTCCCGGCACGGGAAGCGCCGGGACAGCAAAGTAAAAGTATTGTCCAGCGCCATTGTGGCAATCTTTAAATCACTGTGAGTTTAATTGCATGTAATCCTGGACGTGAAAATGAGAAAGTTGAATTCCAGGCTCTTGAAGCACGCGGTCAGAAATGCAGCCAAATTTTGCCAATTGTTTTTTATGGCACCTATCAAATGAACAGATATTAAGACGCGCAGCAAACGAATTGCAGGGTTTAAATATCATTTATTATTATTTTCTATACATAGCAAAAATATATAATGTTTCCGTTGGTTCTGTCAGTGGTTGCTCACGGGTCTCTGAGTATGTTCCGCGGACGAACGGCTGTGTAAGGCGGACGCGTGGTGCTGATTGAACAAAGGCTTTTTAAACTGCTTTATTTCTTTGTGGTAGATTCTGGAATATGCAGAATAAATATTGGTCAATATTCAGTCTTTCAAGAGGTACTATTCTGTCCGGGGACAGATTGGAACTCTTCCCCGATGAGCTCCATTTGGTTTGACTAATCGGAGGATTTGAATCCGCCACTCCCGACGCCAACCGACAAGTGCGAAATTAGTCCTGTTATTCAAGATTCAATTGTTATAGTATGTTTTGTCGAAAAACAAATTGACGCGAGACCGTAGCATGGCCCATCACATCGTTGGTTCTTAGGGCGTTGCAAGGTTTGTCGATGAGAGCAAGTTGAATAGTGAAGACCTGGCCTAACGAAATGCAAATGGAGAAGAGGGAAATTTGCTAAATCAATAGAGATGAGAAGAAATACGATGAAATTGTGGGTAATGTTATAGAGGGTTGAAATCTAGACTGTTTCGCAAAGGCTCATGGAGAAGAACTATCTATGATTCCCACAGTGAATTTCACATGCAAGATCTAGTGAAGTAGATGGATCTTCTCCATAGCAATGAGGATAACAAAAATATCAAATTGACTGTTTATTTATGTGATATTGACTAAATCGGCCTAAGACTATGCCCCGTACTTCTCTCTGAAAGATTCAAGAAGCGTGCCATCGACCCAATTCCCGTGAAATCCGGGGCGAATCTTGAATGGCAACTTTATAATTGCCACCGGCCCACTTTTAAATGACTTGGTGTCCAGTATCACAAAGTCGCTCGTCATGCTGTCATAACAGTTCCGCTGAAAAATGACCCAGCCGTCCGCCTCAGGCGCCTGAGCATTCCTGGGAATGAAAACGGGCTCAAGCACTCCGTGGTGCGTTCCCGTAAACCAAATATCCCTTTCCTTTGTCCCGACTTTTATCTGTGTCATGCAGTTGAGAAATGGAACGGGTCCAGCAACTGGGAGGACTGCTTGAAAATCAGTGGGTTGAGTTGGATCCAGAGCAGGCACAAACGCAGTGGTGTAGGGTTTTGTTTGGAATCGGTCGTCGATTCGGGGAAACTCTCCAGAATGGCGCTGGATGATTTCAATCTCTGCTCGATGAGTCGTCCCCGGAAGACTAGGATCAAAGTAGATGCGAGCAAACTTGACTTCCACCTCCGTGATATTGGGCTTTACGCCGTCTCTCGTGGGATACCATGGCATGCAATTATCTATTCCAAGTTGGCAAAGGAACACTCAGAGTATTTATTTACTTACCATTCGCAATTGTTACATCCATGAGTACCCGACCATCGTCGAGATCATACCCATTAGCAGTGTGGCCAGCAAAATTGTTATCAAGGTGATACCATTTCACGCTTTCAGCCGATGGAGAATGTCGAGGAACGAGGCCAAAGATTAAATCTGCCTTTGGCTCCCAAGCGAAATGCTTGTTATTTGCTTTATTCCACTCCAGGTCGGATTTCTGGGGAATCAGGATCATGACGAGGTACTTTTTGGTAACAACACAATCGTGAATCATGTTGACGCCATACGGATTCTCAAACCACAGGCTCTCGTTAACTTTACCATTCGAGCCGACGGTAAAGTAATGCAATTTGTTCTCCCCAATGTTAATTCTTTTCTTTTTGGTCAACTAGGATAACCTTACCGAACAATGGCCAGCAGCTTCGCTTGAATAACAGACCAATTCACCTGTTTCATGGTCGAATTTTGGATGCGCCGTCATTGAGAAGGCCTCCAAGGTCCCCTCAAAATTCCAAGGGCCAATAGTTTCCAGAGTAAATGGGTCAATTGCATACGGAGGGTTCAATTCCTCCAAGGCCAATAACAAACCTGCCGAGCTATGAAAGAAGATGTTGGTATTTGCTGTACTCACGTCTGTCTTTTCGTCACGAGTTCCAATTTCCGGGAGGGCACTCCAAGGATTTCCGTAGTAGCCGTAGAGTGCATGTTTGGCTTTGCGCTCCGTCATAAATTTGCGAGTCTTGACGAATTTCTTCTCGAAGGTGACGTGTCCGTCCTGGAATCTGAGCGCAAGGGCTGCACCATCGCCTGCGAACCATTCCTCATCCTCAAATCGAGGCGCAAACTGGTTATCGGGGTGGGCTCGGAATAGAACCCCAAAGATCTCCTTGGGAACCTCACCCTCGACGACGACATTATCGACAACCCCTTCAAAGCGACCTGGTTCCATAAAACCAGCGAAAAATGAGTCTTTATCCTTCGGCCAAGCTTGGCCCGGCTTTGTTTGTGTCGCCAGTTGCCTAGCCAGTCTAGCTTCAGTCACATCCATTCTGTGATTGCGGTTATTTGTTGAGCGAATAGATCTGCGAAATATTTTTGTCAGTGCTGAATGTTGCTCTGGATTGTTGTACATCAATGTCTCGTCCATCCACGATGTCGTTGCAGGTTATATATCACAGCTCATAGCGAGAAAATGATCTCAGAATTCCGAAATGGGCTGCCCATCCTAGGATTTTGATTTTCCCCGACATAGCCTCGAATATGTCGTTTCAAACAAGTAGAATGGTCAAAGATTCCTCCGAATTTCTACACTGATTCAAATCCGCTTACTCACGAAAACATTCACCATTGGTCTCTTCAATTCATGGGGACGCCCCGCAATCGATCGCCAGTTTGTGGGGTAAGTAAACTCAAAATAAATCCCCGTAAGGCCAATAGATGTTTTGATTTTATAATATACGATACTTCCGCTTACTCAGCTATGAATAGGTTGCTGAGAATTGCCTCTCTGGCGAAAAAATGCACACTTCTTCCTGCTGCAGGGAGGACTGATGATGCAGGAATTGTTCAATCTATCACAATGAGGACACTGTCACGAATGGCTTGTCGAGGTAGTCAGAAATGAAGCACAATAGGGATAGTTGGCCAATTACAGCGATGCCTAACTATAGTTCCATTTAGTAGTTCAATACAGCACTTTGGTCTCCTTGATTCCTTTTTCAAATCCCTCACTGCCTGCATACCGTGGCGTTCTCCAATATGTTCAAAATTTGTCCTCCATGAACACATCAAATGCCTTAAGTGCACGCAACAAAGTTGTTTCCACTAGCTCCTGTGTGAGTGATGGTGCCTGCCTGCTTGCAAGAAGTGTTGATAACAACTCGATCCGCACCGGGAGAGCCTGTGAATTTGATTCATTCAGTGCGACTTTTCGTTGGAAGTAAATGGCTCAATCCTGCCAGCTGGATAGAAATAAAAAAAAAGTTTGACTTACCACCGGTGTACAAAGACCCGCTGCTCAAGATAGGAAACTCCTGGTAAGGGCCAGAGACGGAAAAGCTGAAGCCCTCATAATTGTTGTAGGTGTGGGGGTATCCGCCAACAGTTGTGCCAGCATTGTAGTGGCTGCAGGCGCGGACACTGGCTGCGTTGACCTGAGCAGCAGTGTAGTAGTTTGAGCCACTATTTGCGTTGTTAATATCCCGTTTATATACAGAACTGATTTACAAGGATGGGTGGACTTGCCACTATGCATCAGCGCGCTTGTGAAGACTGGCGTCCTCGGCAGGAGCGCCAAGGACGCTGGGGATAGCGCTCACGAACAACAGGAGGGAGTTGAGGACATGCATGGTGTCTTTGGAGAAAATAAAGTAAAAAAGTCAATCGTTGCCAGTAATAACACTGATACTTATAACTACTCACTCATTCCTGTTCCGAGACCTCACCTATTGTTCCCGTTAGAAAATGTCCCATCAATCAAAATGACAGTAAGACGTCTCCTTCTGTATCTGGTAGGGATCCCGCTGTGGCGCTAAGATAACCTAGAGTCGGCATTCTTATCAAAACAGGGAGGTGGTATTTACGTCGGGTGGCTGGCCAATGAAATGTTCCATTTCGATACGTGGCAGACACCATTGGCATCCTGGCATCTATCAAGCTACAGTGGCTCATCACATGTTATCATCAGTCCACGCTGCTATTCACTGTATTTTAATGCCAAGACCAGCCTACGGAACTAAAGGCGTGGTGTTTTACCCAATATGCCCACCGAAAGATGCTGAAACCATACCATTCATTGACCGACACCATTCCGCACCTAACCCTGCAATCCAGAACCATGCGGCTAAATTTTTTTCTTGGAACGTGGATAAAATAGCATTAATATTTGGCTAACGGCTATTCCACTAGTAGATTTTCTGTATAACCGACTTATTGTGCCTGGTCTTATTTGGTGGGCGGCTTTACCGTTTCCGCATGAAAGCAGGAAGGATTACTTGCTAAAAGAATACCCCATCAAATAACAACCACTCAAGCCGGTTAATTAAAGTATGGAGCGAGTGTTTCCGCGAGTTGAATTCCATTGTCCACAATGCAAACTTTGTCTGGTACAATGCCAAGGATGAGGTGTTTTGTGGGAAATTGAGGGCCAATCCCAGCCAGTCATCAATATGTTCTACAACTGGGCTACTTCATAGTAGAACCCTTCTCTAATTACACACAGTATCTTTGAGCATGCTAGTAAATGCATATTACAAGACAGCTGCTTTGTTGCATATCAACCAAGACTTGGTTCCTCCGAGCTTTAGGATAATAGCAGGCAATTTGACGGTAGAGAACCGGGTCAAATTCTGAACTCTTTGCTCTCAATACCAGCTCCTCATCGGTAACCGTTTAGAAGATTGCGGTGCTCCAAGTTCGGCATCAAATTATGTACTGATTGCTGTTTCTGAAGTGCTGTCTCTGTTTGTCGTTCCGCCACAGCTCGAGCAGCGTACCCATGCGAGTTTGAGCAGATGACGGCAGGCTGAGCCCGTGCCGAGATCAAGTACAATATCAAAAATAGGAAAATACGCAAAACAAAAGATTTTTGGATATCCAATGACAATTTCGGTTTTGTATCCTCACTATGAGTTGAGCAGAATGCCACCTAACCCCCCTTGATCTCTCCAATGTTTCAACACATCCATATATACAAGCAACCCTTGAGCATAGGGTGCGGCTCTTGCTCTTCTCTTGGATTCCTCTTCGGATATCTTGGCTAGGTCCTGACCCTCATTGGTTGCAAAGCTTGGTGTGCAAATTCCATAGGAGGAGAACCATCCTGCATAATGTGCGATCTCCTGGGACCAAGCCTCCTCTGCATCTTCAGTAGGTTCAACCGTCAGTATGCTAGTATCTGGAACAAGCTTGTGGGACTCTGAAAGCACGTGCGCTACATGTTTTGCTTTTTGGTCGATCTGGTAGCTGGCACTGCTTCCACTGCCCATTTGTGCGTAACCGCCAAGAATTAGATTTAGGAAGTCGTGTGTTGTCCAGCCGTGTAACGTAGTTGCTCCTCTCTTCCGCCACTTCTCTGAAAGAGGCAGACCGCGGCGACCACTGAATGTCATATTGGCCACGGACCCAGGCTCCTGTTCCCCAGCACCTGGCGAACGATAGCCTGTGCTGCAGATGAGAATATCCACAGGATACTCTTGACCGCAGACTACCAGGCCCGAATTGGTCACGTGATCTATGCCATTCTCCGATGTGTCGACCAGATGAACATGTGGGAGATTAAAGGTTGGAAAGTAGTTATCATGAAAGGTTGGCCGCCTGCACCACGTTGGGTACCATGGAATAAGGGCTTCGGCTGTGGCAGGGTCCTTGACAATGCCGCGCACTCTTTGGCGCCTGGACTCGGAAGACGGGCCATCGAGTGTCAGCAGTGTGTTCAAATGGTTGGGAACCTCATCTGGAGTAATCGGTTTGTCGTGAGGGGCTCCCATAAAGGCACTATATGTTCGCAGCCTCGTCCATTCGTCATTCACCAAGTTATCAGGCGCTGTCCAGCCCTGGACCCAGAGGTTAAAGTTGTAGCCTCTGTCAGCCTGCCAGCCCTCGTGGGTAGCGACGTTGGCGCGCCATTTCAGCGGATCAATCTCCTTCTGGCCTCGAGGTGCGACAGCGATTGGGGTTCGCTGGAAGACGTACAGCTCTTTTGCCCACTTCCCGAGTTGGGGTATTATTTGGACGGCGGTGGAGCCGGTCCCGATGACGCCCACCTTCTTACCGGTGAGCCCGGAGAGAGTCGGGTCACTCGGCGACCCCCCGGTTACGCTGTAGTCCCAGCGTGCCGTGTGGAAAATGGGACCCTCGAAGTCATCCAGGCCGCGAAGATTGGGCACCTTGGGGTGGTTGAGGAACCCATTGGCGGCGATGACAAATTGCGCCCTCACCTCGAGCCGGGCTGGATGTTCGTCAGGTCCGCGATTTTCTGTCATTTTTAGGACCCATCTCTTCGATTCATCTTGCCATTCGGCGCTGTCGACCTTGGTTCGGAAAAGTCCCAGGAGTCCCCATTGTTGAGCAATGCGCTCGGCATGCTCCCTCAGCTCTGGACCATACGAATACTTGTGCTTGGGGATGTAGTTCGTCTCTTCCAGTAGAGGCATGTAGACTGAAGACTCCACGTCGCACATCAATCCTGGATATTGGTTCCAATACCAAGTTCCTCCCCACCCGCCGGCGTTGTCGATAAATCGCATGTCTTTGGGTTGGAATCCTGCCTGGATCAGGCGCACGGCATACAGAAGCCCTCCGTATCCTGCGCCCATGATGATGAATTTGAATTCGTCCCCGCTGCGCAAGTTGGCATTCTGGGCGTTGAGGGATGCGTGGTTGACCGACTTGTCTTCTCCGAAGGCCTTGAATCTTTCCGACGTCGCATTGTCAAGTTCAAAGTACTGCTTTGAGCCTTCTGGATTGATTCTCTTTTGCCTGAATCTGGCATAGGTCTGCAGCAGCTCCTTCTTAGGCGGAGGGTCTATAGTTGCCAGAGGTTTGGCATTGGCATGACAGAAAACGGCGGAGCCGCCAACAGTAATACCATTGGCTGTAGTGTTGACGACTGTCATTTTTAACCAAGTCGTGCGGTAATTTTGAGAAAGTAGTTGGTGGTACTTCGGCAATAGTGATAGATTGAAGTGAAGCATCTTTTTGCTACAAGGAAATGAGATATCTCTATACGTCGTACCACGTGTAAACATGACCGGCTGGCGCTCGGCGGACAGTGCCGCAAGGGTGCTTGTGGCTTTTCATGATATTGCGTGGCTATATTTCCTATTTAGGACAAACTGCATGGCTCCAGTGAAAGTGTCTTGTGACACAGGGGATGATGCCTCAACCATTTGGTCTTAATCCATGATGGGTGTTATGGGCGAGTAAATAAGAAAACTGAAACAACAAGCACCACTAGCTGCTATAGCCAGGTTTGCTAAGGAACCAGGCTGTTGGAGGCTATTTCGAACAGCTATTGGTTGTAGTTAGCACCTCCCTTCGACAGGAATACCTAGTCTTTCTGGCACATAACAACTATACAAACAGGATGCATTGAGTGTGCCCTTGTTATAGTAGAAACTCTTAACCTGCTTTTCTGTCTAGCGTGAAGGGAAGAAGTACGGTTTATTATTTGTGACCGCTTCATTGACCTATCTTTTGCTTAGAATTTCGATGAACGTCATGGAAAAATGACCAAAAGTATTTGGTCCTAGAACATTTCCTCAAGCCCTTCATGTTGGCTTTGTGGAATACCTGCACCTACTCTCTGTATACGACATAATAATTTGAAGTTTGAGACTTAAAATTGGAATTAGGCTTAACTGCGATGAGTAAATCAACATGAGTGACCTCTTGAGACCGCGCGAGGGCAGACAGATGAATCATTATTTCGGATTCCGTCATCACTACAAATAGCTCTAAAGCACATGGAATATCGTCGATACATCATTTGGAAAGAGAAATAGAAAAGCCAAAAGGGATGGAGGGGTTGGGATTTGTCGCAACTTGGAGAAGAGACAAGGATCAGTGGGGACGTGCGTCATATCGTACTAAATAATGTAATATTAAAGGACCTGCGAAGGAAGAAATATGCAATCCTGATTTTGCGTGCTGAGATGACTCTTCCTCTCAAGTTATTAATAGGCCATTGGCATGTAAACTGATGCAAGTTATTGACTAGCTGTATGTCAATGATGGGTTTGGTAACATCCCGGCAACTTGTTTGGCGAAGGTGGAAACATGTCAAGCTTGTACAATTGGTTCACCGCTGACGAGGAGCCGGTAGGAGTAGGTGGTTGAATTTTGAGAATATCGATCATCTCAAAATTTGCCGTCAATCATTGATCTATGAACATGCTCAACCACATCAGCAACACATTTGGCGAGCTTTCGTTGGCCAACTTGAAAATACCCGCCGTGAGTATACGCGCGGGAATAAATGGCATCTTTCAGTAATATCCGAGAGGTCGACGAGGTAAATAATTGCAGTTACCAAAATAAAAGCTTTTGTAACGATAAAAAGGCTTTGGTCGAAAGTGTCGGTTTGGAAACGTCATTCTTGAGGCTGTGGGCTTTAAATGTGACCGCATTGTGAGGCGGTGGAATTGGGAACTTGGAGTCCCCGTCGCCAAAACATATTGGAAGGTTCGTGGGAGCTTTTGTGTGATTCAGGTGAGAGAAAAATAATGTATTTTAGTGCATATGGCCATTTCTTAGCTAATCATCGGGGACTACCTGATTCATATCCTCCGAGGGGACACACCCTTGCCCGACAACCTTGTCACCCAATTGTTTGTGGGCGCAGCCAGTAAGCCCAAGCCTTGCTGCATAGACTACTCATCCAATTACGCGTATTTATTTGCACTTAGTCTAGTTGAAAAGGGCCCTTAAATCTGCTAAAATAACTGGAGACACAACTATGGTGCCTGGATTGAAGTCGATGCCCCCAACGGTCACTGTATTGCAAATTCGACACAATTTCATTCTTGAAGAAATGCATTGAAATAAATAGACTACTTCGTTAACAATGACCGTCTGGTCAGGAAATCATCCCCTATTCGAAAGAGTTACTGAAGTAGGAATAATAAAGGCGAAACCCTGCTACATCCATCGCTGCTTACATGTGGGTCTAACCCTGACGTAGGATCGATGTGCTCCAACGGAGATGATCCTGAAATAGGCCCCTACACGTCATTTACAGTGTTCCTGTGGCCTATGCACCCGTAATCCGGCTAATCAGCCACAAATCTGTGGATTCCTTGTCGTCTTCGTTTAGCGCTTCGCCACGGTGCAGCCCAGCTGCGAGGTTGTGTCATGACTATGGAATATTTATTATTGCTCAAGCCTGCTGCTTGCTGGATCGCATGATTGCACGGTTCCTCACCAAATTCACAATGGTAGCTATTCTTCAGTCACTTCTTGCAGCCTCGTTGGCCGTGACTGGACTTGTGCAAGCTCGTCCTCACAACAAGCTAATGTCACGCGACGTCAACCTACAGGCCGTCGGTGACGCCGTCACTGTCGCGACCGATGGCACATACATGCGAACGACGGTCCTCGACGACGGAAGCCTCATCGCTGGCTACGAAAGCAACGATGGTGACTACCACACGCTTGTTGTGGCCAAGTCCACCGACGGCGGCGACTCGTGGAAACAAATCGGCACTGTCGACCAAGCTTTGCCCGCCGACAGAGAGATAGGAAATGCATTCCCCATGGTCTTGCCCGACGGCAAAATCATTTACGCGTTCCGAAACCACGATAAGTCCAATGGGGACTACACCTACTACAGGATCACTGTCTGCGTTTCTGAAGACGGTGGCGAGAGCTGGACTTTCCGCTCACACATCGCCGAACGGGCTGCTACCGATGTCAACAACGGCCTCTGGGAGCCGCTTCTGCGTATTGCCAGCGACGGCAAAATCCAGGCTTACTACTCTTCAGAAAACAGTGGCGATGATCAGGACAACCTCATGAAGACATCCACCGATGGAGGAGAGACGTGGTCTGACAACACTTATACTGTCTCCGGCGGCGATGTAACTGCTCGCGATGGAATGGTTGGCATTGCTAGCAACGGTGACGGAAAGCTGATGTATGACTGCTCGATCCACTTATCTCATATCCTCTGCTAACATCAATTAGTTGTGTTTTTGAGAGCACCCAGTATGGCCCAATGTCGATCAACTACGTTCTTTCCGCCGACGATGGATACACCTGGAACTCGCGAGGCCATATTTACACCGCAGCCAACGGACGAGCCGCCGGAGCTCCTGATGTGACTAATCTGGGCGGGACTTTGGTTGTCGACTTTATGACGAATGAAATCAGCGGTGGTGCAGATGTTGACGGCGGACAGATGAAGGCCGTCACCAGCACCGATGGAGGAGCAACATGGAGCGATGCGACCGAAATCTCTGGCGTTGGTACTCATTGGCCAGGAGTGCAATCTCTCGACGATACGACATTCCTTGCTCTTTACTCATTTGATGGAAGCGGTCTTGTGACCCGCAAGTGGCAAATTTAATGCTGCTATTGTATGATTCTACCCATTGAGAGGGCATTGTGGGATATCTTTTAATCCGAGATGTATTTGACTGGAAGAAATAAAGCAACACGTGTATTTAATTGAAACAATAGACAGCGCTATGATAATAGTTTATTCAGCCTTATACCCAGGACAGAAACCACTAAGAAAGGTAATCATTTTCCAACCTATAGTAAGAAACCCCATTAGAGAGGAGCATCACAGTTCAGATAGTACAAGCCCCTCGATAAAAACCTCATACATAGAAACTAAGAAAACAAGTATGATAGTTAACGCCTTGACGATGGTTGAATAGCGCCAAGTACAATCTTGTTTAGGTTCACTTCCGAGTGTGGAACCGTAAACTACAGGGCAACTCCAAGAGATCCGAGAATACCAAAAATATCCAGGTTGACTCTCATCGCAACGATCTTGCCATCCTTCCATCGGGCGATCGTATAGTGCAATAAGTCGAACTTGTTACCAGTCGCCGCGATCGGTTGCGAAGACAAGTAGGCGGGCAGAGCGAGGGGGCCTTTGTGTGTGCCGCTGAGCATGGCGATGGTAGCAGTCCAATCGCCCTGGGCAATAACCTGCCTGTATGGCTTGTTCTCAATCTTGAGGTCTGGAAAGGCGGTCTTGAAGCTCTTGAGCCACTTAATGTACTGGTCAACAGTTTGAGGCTGATCGCTGAGGCCGTAGATTAAGGCATCCGGGGACAAGAGCAAGTCATTGGCGGTGAACTTGCCAGCATTGTATGCGTCATCGGCTTCCGACATGCCTTTTTTGTTCTCAGCTGTGCTATTGACAGATGAGTTGGTGGAAAGTGGTGTTGCAGGGTTCAACTCTAGGTCGGGGAGGTCTTCCGCTGGCCCACCTGGCAGAACACCAAAGTCGCGATACATTTTAACCGCATCGGTCCAAAGGTATTCTTCCATCATCCAACCGCCATTCCATCGTGCGATTGTCATCATGCTCATCTTGGTCTTCTTGTTGGTTGGCGGCAGGTATGTTCCGTCGAGATTTGGGAGGGGCCCGTTGTTGGTACCCGTCAGTTCGGCCGTGGCAACTGTCCAGTCGCCCTCCCCGAAAATGATCCTGTAATCATGATTGTGGGGTGCAATGTCCGAATAGACTGAAAAGGTGAGCCGCATATCCTCCAGATGCTCAGTTAAATTCATGACCAATCCGCCAGTGTAGTACATGGTCGAGTTAGGATGGTGGTTGAACCGAGGAAAGTCCCTGGCATTGAAAGCATCATCGGTCACTTGCATCTGGCGTTTGTTCTCATCAACCGTCCAGTGGGTTACATTGTTAGTCTCGACCGAATGCTTAGGCAGTTCTGTGCCTTTGGTTAGTTACGTGTGAGACACCCCGAAGAAAGTAAACATACGACGCTTGGCCAAGTTACTTTCAACATCTCGACGCATTCGAGTCATTGAAGGTGGTAGTGCAACTCCGCAGCCCATTACACTGGGCACAATGGCTAGCACCCCAGAAGCAGTGGAAATCTTCATGTTGCTGAGTGTAATCGAGGAAGATGAGTTTACAAGTCAGTGAATTTGCCATTGGTGTCTTTGGTAGAGGAGATGCAGCTACTGCCTTAATTCATGATTATATATTTATTCCATCTACCTTACATCCAACCTGGAGTCATTGCTTCTGCAACTTCGCGTCTTCGCGTCTTCGCGTCTTCGCACCCTTTGCAACTTCGCCTTCTCGCCAAACCTCGCTTGCCGAGCCATGATTGATGTGCTGGTCGATTTGTAAGTCTCGTGCACCGCTAGCCAACTGCGCCAACCTTGCGTGCATAACAAAGATTGCTAGTGAGTAGCTGTGTAGAGTTAGTGGCTTGCCAGAATACGCAACTCTAGGGCTGTGCGCAGATCGCTGAACAGACCAAGGCATGGCTTTGAAATCAAGGGGAGGCATTGGCCCCACCTCCCCGCTAGTCATCATCTCAAGGAAGCTAAGCAATACGCGCGCGCGATCAACAGAACGAGCAATACTGAAAAATCCGAGGAATAAGGAAAGAAGGAAGCATTGCCAATGCTATTCAGTGCTCATTGGGAGACGAAACGGATTCACAATTAAGTGAGAACATCAGCAGCATTTTGAACAGAATATTGTGCTATAACATCACAATATTGGCAGAAAAGCAATATCAGCAAGACAACCGGAAGATCATGACTGGTATCCCGTGTCTAGAAAAAAGAAGCACGGCCCCACTGAATAATAGGGTCGGGTTTTGGCTGGGAAGAATTCCCGCGCGCGAGTGACGATTGTGGTTGCTAGCTCCTTTAGCGCCAGATCTTCTTGTTGGGTTACAGGTAGGCAGTGTTTCTGTGCATCACTGATCACATGCACTCCACCCATGGGAGAATTAGCCGGCTCTATTAATTGTCGATAAAAGCAGTGGTTCAAGAGTGGCGATTTTTGTCGTCATCGGGAAGACGGCCACTTCGTCACTACCCATCTTGTATGGACATCAGAGAACGGCTACGACAGACATGCACCTTATCGATTGCGCATGATGGAGAAGAAAACTGCATTAACCTGAAAATCAAGGTGCTTTACAAAAGCATTACAATCTGGGATGATACCTCCAACCCGCAAAGTTCCGTGTCCTAGACTAGCACGACTCTGCGTTGGTCGTGATGAGCCTGCCAGCGGAGATCGAATTCTGAGAATCAACACGAGGGAAGGAGAGATGAAATCACCAAGTATCCTTGAATCTAATCTCAAGGTACCATTCCTAAAGTCTTTGTGCCTCTTAAGCTGGAACCCCAGTGTTAAATTGCCAATTAGTATCTACAATCATCACCCCTGGCAGAATTTCCATACCCATAAAACGCCTATTAGTCGAGATAGCTAGCACATAATACTTTAGCCGATGCGTATTGTGAAGGTTAGAAAACCAGCTGTCACGTCAACAAAAACATGTTTTTGGTTTCGAACTCCTCCAACTCAAACGCACAATCCAACCCTGAGACAAAACTGCTGATGTTACTGAACGCCAGAGGCTCGCAAGAATGTGTGAGGTCCGCTGCCAATCCAGGAGACAAATGTTTCATTCTGTAATTGGAAATTCTATACCCATCAAGAGGGTTTACATCTCCCAATGTTGAGTAGCCATATCCGGAAGCGACAAGATCACGAGCACGTTCAAAGCCATGTTTGTATGCCATTTTACTGGCCTCTTGAGCGGTAGCTGTGATTCTGGATGAAGTTAATTCCAGAGACCAGGAGGGTGCATCGAAATCCGAAGCGAGTTTGAGTAAGCTCTGGAAGCTAATACCCTTATAAGGGGGTTTTGGCAGTGGATATAGATGGTGCGCTGCTGCATGTCTGATGGTGGCACCAAGACGCATCGCTAAACACTCTGCTCTCCGGCAAGAATTCTTATGAGCTTTTTCAGAGAGGTTTGTGATGTCACTTTGAATGTATGACAGGGAGGCGCGAGCGGCTTTGACGCGCCGTATTTCTATTCTTTCTGCATCACTCATTAATTCCGAGTCGATGTTCGAATGAATGAACCGACTTACCCAGAACTTGGCACACAGGAAGATCTAGAGATGGCAACTGCTCGGTGGCCTGCATTTGTATCATTTCTGTCAAGTTGAAGAACATCTTATGATGATTAAAGACCAAAACTAGATGGAGCCATAAAATTGCTTCCCGGTTGATCTTTTCTGGTAACTTCGTATTTTTGACGATGTAATCGAACCAAACCTCTGTATGAAATTGCACACTCTCGTGGCACTGATAGTAATCCACTATCATGGTAATCTTGGCTAACAGCTCGAGGTCCATGACGCGGGGCAGTTGTCGGCTACGACAATGAATAATATTCATGACAATGAGCAGGGCTTTTTCGTCCCAATCTTCAGCAGCGAGCTGCAGTAATTCGTCCTGAATGTCTTGATTTTCTTTCCACGGGCCCTGAAGCATTTTGCTGAAATATTCCGAGGCGAGGATCAAATGCTTTGAGGAGACTCGGAAGGTTATGATTGGAGGTTCTTCTTTTTCCTTGTCGGGGGAGTTGTCTGTGGTCCCGTGCTCTTTTCCTTTCTCATTCTCTTCGTCATTCTCATTTTCCTCGTTGGCTTCATCTTCCTGATGCTTGACTATACATTGGGCTTCTGACGGAGGGTTGGTCGGCCATGCGGCAAACGGCGCGTTTGCATTTTTCAGGCGTAGAATGACGTCTCCGTCTGGGACGATGTTATAGGTGACTGCTTCCACGATTGTCATTTTTCTCTCACAATTGTTGGTTGTCATGGCAAACAGAAATAGGAGAATTACTAGCGGCCAAAGTGTAGCCCTCGGACTGCAGAAGCGGAATAAACAATTTCCGGGCGCTGGGCACGCACTTTGCTTATTTCATGACTAAGCATTCAGTCTTAAAATACTATAGACTATAATTATCCACAGGTGCCTCATGTCGAATCTTCTGCCACATTGCATCAATGCTGGCCGAAATACCATCGGGAAGCGGCCCTTGTTGGAGCGCCATCAACGATGCTCGTAGTTGGGACGGCTTCGAGGCCCCATTTATGATAGCATCTCTTTGGGCCTCGGAAAGCATCCCGTTAAATGCCACCTATCTATAGGCCAGGGCAGCTCTAGCTACACCGGCAGCTTTGGCAATATCTGACCATTCCGCAAGTGCTTGATGTAGTGATGGCCGAAAGTGCAATGCCTTATACTGCTCCGCTGCTGGGTGAGTAGTGAAGGGCGTTCCGTGCGATTCTTCATGCTGTGGATTTCTTCTTTCCTGGCCCGCATTTGTCGGCAACATAGTCGGGATGTCTTCAGGCCGTTTGACAAGAAGCCCACCAGTAGCAGGCAAGTAAGCGTAAAAACGAATCCCCAGTTTTCGCAACACAGGGAACAAATCTACTTCTATATGACGAGACATGGGTACACGGAGGGTAGCACGAAATTATGTGAAACTTGATGGTCATATATTTCTCGGACTTGTTCAGAAGAGAAGTTGGAAAGCCCAAACTAAGCCAGAGAGGAAATTTCAGCTTGTTTGCACCTGCTGTCCAGACCAAGAAGTCTTACATGTTTGAATATCCCCACCTCATACAGTTCTTGTACAGCTGTCATTGTTTCAGAAATGGGAGTCATAGGATCCGGGCAGTGTAAATAGTATGTTTCAACCTATGTTCGAGGTTACAAAATCTGGGGAGCGGCATGCTATAATCCTGCTACATACCCTTGTACGCTGTAATCTTATCAAACTTGTCTCCATTCCAGATATGACATTGTGGCGGCTTGGACTTCCGTCAATCCATCCTGGTGCTTTAGTATGAACTTGATAGTTCAGAAACAGACCTGAACTTCCGAATGCCTCTTCGCTGTCTTCCTGTAGTGACATGGAAATGATCAGGGATGTATATGAACCGTATAGAACATATTAGAACTTACGTAAGTGTACGCGGTGTCCAGTTCAGTAATCTGAAACGTATTGCAGATCTCTTCAATCTCTTTCATCACATTTGGATCGAACTTTTTGAAAGGTTCAGTCCCTAATATAATTTTAATTGAAGACATAATGCATGATAAAATATGGCAAGCAAAGAAGATATACCGATTCGGCATGTGTAGTTCAATCTCTGATTTCATGAAACAAAGTACAAACGAGGGTTTAAGACATGAGGCCATGTCACTTTTATACCGAAATGGATAGTATTGTACGCGGAAAGCGAACGGAATCCGGTACCGCTGGTGGATATTCGCCTTGCATGCTGTCAAAAAAATGATACGCGTCCTCGAAGGCGCCAGAGATATACAGGCGCCAGCAATCGTCCCAATATGAGCTGCAAAAATGAATATTTCCATGAGGTTTCTAGACCTCTTCATATAATCTCTCGATGTATCCAGAAGGGCGAGCGCCGATGACTTCACTCGAGAAAGGGCCATCTGACTACAAGCGGACGCGCATGCCATCAATGGTCAATCCTTCTGGATGCAATGATGCCAAAGCCTCCAGCAAGCGCGGGTCGTGTGCTGGCGACGGAGAAAATTACCCAGGCTTGCTGGGTTCCACGAATTGGGAACGAAGTGATGGGTCGAAAGATGACATTGACGCTCTGGCAATGAAGCCATCTTTAGGTGGGGCATCCAAATCAACTAATCTTTCTTTGTTGAGTTTTCATCTTTACCCCATCTACCTGCTATACGGAAATGCACCGGACCGAAGCGAGAGCGTTGACATAGTGCACTTGTCTCGGATCCGCTCCGGCGAATTACGGATTCCGCCGGACCCCGGATGCAGGGGCAGATACCTCTGTTTGAGCACATTATTACACCAAACGAAAAGATTTTCTTTTCAAACTTGAATAAAACTATCATTTCTTCGGGTTTGAATTAATGTGAATTTCCTGACTATTACCAACTTTGTAGCCTAAGCTAACACAAGACGTCTTCCGTAATAACCCCAGGAGAGAAGATGCCTTCGTCGTTGTGCTTCTTATTGTGATATATGCATTGATTGGCCATTTTAATAGACTATGCTTAAGGTTGATACAGTTAGCCAGCTCAATCCAGGGAACTCCAACTATACAACACAAATTATCGTAGTAGCTGCTGCAATTGGCCATCATTCCAGATACTATCGAATAAAAAGAACCAGGCGAATAAACTTTGGGACCGAATTGCATCGGGCAAGGTTTCTATGGCGAATAATGGATTCGACCTTTCTGTTACTTAATCGCACACTGGTGTGGTCTCAACCTTGGCCCAATCGCAACCCTCATGAGAAATGGCGACATATCTACATTTTACTGTTTTTGGAACGGACAGTGACAAATCTTTTAAAATCCTCGGCGGCCAAATGTGAGTGGCTGTCGTATCATCTACTCCCCACCATGGTCTCCATTTTTTACTTGGCATTTCGACGGGGCCATGCCAAATCTGAACAGCTCTTTAAGCATGGGCAATAACCTTGAATTCCCTAGCACTGCTTACAGGGGTATAAAGACTTGACATTGCAGCCTGGACGTGCATGGGACTGGTCTCCTTTGATGCTTAGGAATTCGTTATCAAAATGGCTGGCGAAAAGGAAAACGCGACCGAAAACTCAGAGGCGCTTGGAAAGACTGTCGAGGAAAAATACGCTGATGTCACGCTGCGACTCATCGAGGAACATGGCCACAAATTCCCTCCTCTTACGCCAGAGGCAGAGAAGAAACTGCGGAGGAAGCTCTACTTGCATCTAATGACGCTGCTATCCGCAATCAATATCATGCTGTTTGTGCGTTTATTCTCTCAAGCCATCAAGTTGGGTGAAGCACTAACCATTTGCATTTCCAGATTGACAAGTCCACTCTCGGTTATGCAGCAATTTTGGGACTATTTGAAGAAACCGGCATTAATCAAACACAATACAACAACTTGAACACAATGTTCTACGTCGGATACCTTGCCTTCCAATGGCCAGGTCATTATCTCATGCAACGCCTCCCATTCGGCAAGTACGTCGCTGGAACCGTGTTTTCTTGGTCCGTCATCATCTTTCTTCACTGCGTCGCAACCCGTTACGCGGGCCTCGTCGTTGTGCGTCTCGCTCTCGGCGCTGCAGAGGCCGTGATTGTGCCCGCCATGGAAGTCACCATAGGAATGTTCTTTAATAGACAGGAACAGCAGTTTTTGCAGCCAATTTTGTGGATAACCTGCCAAGGAGCCCCGATTGTCGCCGGCTTCATTAGCTACGGCCTTCTCCATGTTTCTGGACCTGTGCTTCCCTGGAAGCTGTTTCACGTCGTCACTGGAGGTGCAACCTTTTTTCTGGCAATCTGGGTCTGGTTTGCATACCCCAGCAACCCGGCCGAGGCCAAGTTCTTGACGCTGGAGGAAAAGGTCCAAGTCATATCTCGTGTCCACAAATCTCAGCAAAGCTCTATCGAACAAAAGCAGTTTAAAAAGTCGCAGTTCATCGAGACCCTCAAGGATCCAGTTTCGTGGTTGTTTGCACTTCAGGCATTTACACTAATGTTCTGCAATAACCTGACATATGGTCAGAAGAACTTGCTTGTTACTTCCCTCGGCGTCACGCCCCTCGAGTCCACGCTCGTTGCAGTTGCCGGTGGTGGATTCGGAATCATCAACTGCATTGTCGCCACCTTTGCCCTCAGGAAGCACCCCAAGCACATGGCCTTGCATGGCACGTTTTGGTGCTTGCCCGCTATTGCCGGCGGTATAGGCATGGTCACTGTATCATGGGAGAAGACGATTTCTCTCCTTGCATGCATGTTCCTCGCGGCACATACTTATGGCGTCACCTACATCATTGCCCTTGGATGGACCAACTCTACAGCAGCCGGTTACACCAAGAAGCTCACTCGAAATGTTATGTTTATGCTTGGCTATAGTGTGGGCAATCTTGTTTCTCCGCAGATCTGGGTACAGAGCGCCAAACCCAGATATTATGGCGCCTGGGCGTCTATGATTGTGGTCAGTTGGTTTGGAACACCAGCTATTCTATGGGTCATACACTTTATCCTATCTCGCCGCAACAAAGAGAGACAAGCATACCTGGATGGCTTGAGCGATGATGAAAGAGACGGAGGATACGTCGAACAGGTTGATGAGACTGGCAAAACGGTGCAGGTCAAGGTGAATCTGGCAATGTTGGATCTAACCGACCTTGAAAACAAGCGCTTCATTTATCCAATCTAGTTGCGACGATTCACGAGTTTCGTCTGGGGAAAAGAGACTCTTATCATGAACTCATATACATTAGACTATATTTGCGTCATTGCACCACGTACACGACGCTGCAAGGGATTTTTGGAGTCCTCAATCTCAATCAACATATCTGAGATTCTTGATGCCCATATCCATTGCCCGTTTTTTCATCAAAATATCGCCTCCTGTAATTGTACCTCCCACTTTGGGCATCGCCAAGATGCCTGCCTCCATCAGATCCTGCGCCAACTTTACCAACATGCCATCACAGCCCTTGGCTGCGAGAATATCCACGGCAACCGGAAAGTACTCTTCATGATTAGTAATATTACTATGACCCGCCACTTGTCCTAGTGGGTATACAAAGTCTGGGCACTCTGATAAAATGCTGATTCGACTGTTGCTAAAGCCGAAGGGTGGTGTAGGCGGATCAATGTATTCGTTCCGCGGGTTTTGAGAGCCGGTAGACCCAGCATAGAGAAAGAGGCCAGAGGAGCACTGCAGGGAATTGTTGACTGGTGGTAGGATTTCAGAGTTGAACCAGTCCATAAAGATTGTCTTGTTGCGGATGGCGTCATCAAGGGCTGAGTCTGGTAGACTGTCTCCGTAAGCCCATCGGGCAAGGGGTGCGGGGTCAACAAATGGAAGGCGACCATCATGAACAGCTGGAGTGAGTCAGTAAAGCAGTCACAATCAAGATTGAAGACGTAGAATTTCTTACCGGCGTAGTCTTTGTAAAAAGGATCACGGACAAGGGCAGTCTGCTCTTTGCTAATAAATGTGGGATAGGTAATGTTGAGCAGTTGTGTAAGCGTCAGGGACCCAGCTGCAGCAGGCCTGGACGAGTTCCATTTCGCATCCAGAACAATACTCTCGACTTTTCCGCCGATGAAATCTGCCAGAGTGCTTGCGAAATCGCTCAGGAGAGGAGCGGCTGCGCTCGTCGATGTGTTTTCCGGGAAGCCCGATGTATAGATCTTCTTGGGGTATTGAGGCTTCTTGTCCGCGAGCGACGTGTAGTTGGTCTCATACATGACAGCCTGCACCGCATCCCAAATGTATGGGTCACGCGCAAGGAATCCTGCTGTATCCAGCGCTGTAGAGAGCGGCATCACATTATCGAGCGGCACGAGGCCGTGCGATGGCCGATTGCCAAAAATTCCCTGCACGCCGGCCGGTCCTCGGATGCTACCGCCAGTGTCGCTGCCCACGGCAATATCCAGCCAGTCATACGAAGCGATGGACGCTCCAGCACCTGATGAAGAAGAAGAAGGGTCCTGGTAGCCGTCACCACGCGGGTTGAAAGGCGAGTGGTAGTCGACCCAATCAGCCGTAGCCTGCTCGCCATTTGCAAATTGCGATGGTTTTTGTAGGCCCACAATCTGGGCGCCGGCATCTATAAGTCGCTGAATGGCCGTGCCAGTAACATTGTGCTCGGGATACAAGTTGTACCAAGCCCGGTTTCCGTTTGATCCCTTCATGCCTGCCAGGTAGTAGATGTCCTTGACGCCAATTCGCACACCGGCTAGCGGCTTCTTGCTTGTCTTTGTGTAGTATAGGCGAGAGGGAACACCAATTGTCAACGAGGCCGAGCCAGGTACCTGAGCCGACAGAGTTTGAAAACCTCCCTCTGGGGTCTGCAGCAGGGACTCGGTGAAGGCGCCCGTAAAGTCATCGTATAGTCGGTAGACTGGATAAAGGGCACCAGTGGCCATCTCAAGAAAGTAAGGACCGGAGGGTACCGACTTCTTGGACTTGAGCGGCAGAATATGCGACGAGACATTGTTATATGTGACGCGCTTGTCTGAACCGCGGCAACCAGCGAGAAACACTGCATCTAAGAAACCAGATTGGAATACATCGTCGGTCTTGGTCCAGTTTGTGAACAGATCCGTCAGGTCCGCCTTGGCCACTGGGCTTTGAATCACCGTCACAGGGCGAAAGCCGTATACGCCAGGCACCCTGGATAGCGCCGAGGATTGAACTTCTGCCAAGCTTCCAACTGAGAATGGTGAGATGTAGTAGTAGGCATCGTTGAGAGTGACGGATATTCCAGTAGACGCCAACTGGGCCAAGGTTGTATCTAGCAGCGAGGCCACAATGGCCGCTGAAAAGACGGCAGCGCGCATGAAGCCCATTGCAGACATACCCAACACTATCTGTATAGCTCACAACGAGACAGAATCAGACCTATGAGTGTCATTGTATTTCTTTTAAAAGCACTCAGACGTATCGGCAATCATGATCCCTTATCTTGATGCCTTCCGAGGATCGGCATTGGTGGGTCCATTGATGATAAGAAGAGGATCGAAACAATCTACCCATCGTTATCTCACCATTGTTCAAGATAGTTGGTAAATTGTTATGTAATTGCAATTTCCCTTTTCCTTGTTGAAAAAGGATTGTTAAAAAAGAACTATGTTTTGTCTCAACTTTCACCTGCCACGGCGGGCCCGTTTTTCAGTCACATGCGGATTGTGGCTGTTGTGAGGAGTTCACCACGTTGGGCTGGAATGCTGGCTGCACCTTGCTTGAGTGCCACCAATGAATGGTTCTTCTTTTTTTTTTACCAACGCAATGCAGGGAAGTTTATTTTGGATCGGAAACAAATAAAAACAAAACAGGATCGTTCTTATGGCTTCAGCTTTGACGTCACGATGATCGTTGTTGATAAATGGCGCAGTTCAGATGCACCAAGTTGGAGTAAATAAAGCCAAAATAATATCGGGGATCCCAATCAGAGCTAGTAAGATTTTGTACTTAGAATAGTTAACAGGATACCATGTACCCGTCATTCGCTGCCTCGTATGATTATGACAGGGGGTGGTGGAACGCGTGTCCGATCACTAAGCCCGGAAGAGGTGCAACTCCGGCTTTAGCATTTTCGGGTTATTGATAGGCCAAGTGCCAGATAAGAATGGGCCTGCAAGTGTCCAGCGCATAACTTGCAGGGATGCCACTGTTGGCCGAATCTAACCATTATACATCGCCTCCGCTGCTCCCGACCACGTTGTTATTTCAATTAGAACAGGCACATTAGATTCATAGCATTCATTCTCTAGTTGCAGCTCACTACTATCTCTGTCTGAGCTTTCTCCTCGTTTACCCAAATCCTTCGTTGCAACGATTAGATCTTTGTGTATAATCCCCAAGGCCTCGTGACCAGCGCGATGATTAGAAATCCATGCACACGGACCATATGAATAGTATCCACCCACCCGCCCTCAACAGAGCTACCCTATAATCACAACCAGCACCCAGATTTTAGCTCAGAACACCTTTTCTTTTTCTCATATATAATTGTCAAACTATAACGAGTGGTTTTCTATGACATATTTTCGGTTCTCGGGTGCCTGGATCAATGGCTATGAACCTAGTGTGAAACCTTGCGATGATAGAAATTATCCGTGATATATCTAAGTTGTCCACATTTCTTTGATCGTGTGCTTGATAAAGCATAGCCATTCTTTCCTAAAAAGAATATGATCACCGAACACAAGTAGAGAGGAGAAGGAAGAAGAAGTGAGCTTGGCATAAAAACAGACGTGTTCTCCAGAAGAAGACTTCTCTATATAGAAAATAGATCTTTAGTGTGAACAATAGTAAGTAGTGCCGACAACCAATGAGCCTGACGGGCACTATTCGAAAGCGCGTGACATTCAAACCACGGGAGTATAATAGAATTTGTGATTAAATCATGCAGCGAATCTGCCCATACCAAAAATTGAGTTTGTGATTGGTAAGTATCTCCGAATCTCCACCAACTCCGCGCGGACTTGATGGAGGGTATGAAACCCGCTTCATCGCGCTCGCTAATATTCGCTCTCCGATTCATTGACCAGTTGTGCCGAGGTCGGTTTGTATTTAGCGCAGTTAGACGTCTTGTTATGATGAATTTCCTAACTCAAGCTACTTTCCTCGTCTCACCAACCGTGTCTGCAACATACAATGGGATCTGTTAGCAACATCGCCATCCCCAAGGGCTCCACTGTCATCGTGACAGCAGCCAACGGCCTCGTGGGCTCTCACATTGCGGACCAGTTCCTCACTTACGGATACAAAGTTCGTGGAACTGTTCGAGACATTGAGAAGAACCAATGGCTCGCCGATCTATTCGAGAAGAACTATGGAAAAGGGAACTTTGAGATGGTCAAGGTTTCCGACATGGCTAACGAAGACGCATTCGCTGAGGCGGTGAAGGGTATGCAACCTGATATATGACTGAGCCGAGCTTCGTGCTAATCTGAATGATCAAGGTGTAAGCATTGTCGCTCACGCGGCTACCATCATCTCGTTTGATTTCAACCCCAACAATGTAATCCCGCCTGTGATCGCTGGTGCAGTCAATGCTCTAAAGGCAGCATACGCAGAGCCTAGCGTGAAGCGTTTCGTCTACACTTCGTCCTCAGCTGCCGCCGTGTTATCGAAGCCCGAAACCCCTGCCGTCACAGTGACAGAAGAGTCTTGGAACGACGCCGCAGTCAAGCAAGCTTGGGCAGAGCCACCATATACCCCTGAACGATCCGTGGCTGTCTATGTTGCTAGCAAGACTCAAGCTGAGCAGGAGGTTTGGAAGTACCATAGGGAGCACAAGAGCGAGCGCCCCGACCTTGTGGTGAACAGTGGTGAGTGCTTTCTGTCAGCATTACGTATTTTAGCTCGCTAATCATGCAAAAGTGCTACCAAACATGAATTTTGGCAAGTCCATTGACCCCATTCACCAAGGGTTCCCCAGTACCTCTGGCATGGCCGCTTTGTTGTGGAAGGGAGAGGTCTCTGATATCCACCGCACCTTGCCTCGACGTAAGTTTGACTCTTGAATGACGGGGGCCTTGGAAGCTAATGGGTCATCTAGAATACTACGTCGATCCCCAAGACACCGGTAGGCTGCACGTCGCCGCTGGTATTCTCGACCATGTTAAAGACCAGCGTATTTTCGGCCTTGCTGAGCCATATAGCTGGGATTCGATCCTCGAGATCCTGCGAAAGATTGAGCCCGAGAGGACATTCCCCGAAAACTTTTCTGGCGGGGAGGATCCAAATAAAATTCCTCCCCGTGATGCGGCTGAGCAGCTTCTTCGTGAGCTTGGACGCCCTGGATGGACTAGCCTGGAAGAGTCGATTCGGAACATGGTGGAAGGCCTGAAGGCCATAGAAGCCTCGGCTGCCGCGTAAATATTAACCCACAGAGCTATTCCAGTATGCCTGTAAGCGTTCCAGAATACCAGCGGCAGGGAATTTACTGGCATCCATTATTTTGTTCAAAAGTTGAACTAGGGCGGCTTTGGCTGTGGATGGTTGAACGCAAAGGCCAGCTAAACCACTAGTACATCAGCGAACAGTTTCTTGATTAAACATGCGACCATGAATGAATCGTACACTTACCAGCATAGAGTGCCTGGATATTAATAGATGCCAAGTGTTCATTGTTGACTTCCCGTGTGGCTATACCGCCAATGGTGCTGAGACTCTTTTCAAGAATATTCTGGCGAGTGCCGTAGGCTTCTAGCCCCCCAATAGTCGGCATGTGAATCAATAATATTATCCTGGCGAAATGAAATATTTGAATTGCTCCTGCATGTGATGGTGGGTGAATCCAGATGGGCTTAAAATATGACGTAGTATCACCATCACAGTTGTTGCCAGCTAGATTGTTTGCGGCAATAGGCCTGAAAGAGGCTGGAATGTTGTCTTCCCAAGCCTGCAGATCTTTGAGCAAGTTTTGACCGTGATTGATTTGCTGCTCTATGTCTGTTGAGGTAGTAGCGTTGATGCTGGAGAATTGAACAACCTTTGCTGCAATGTAGAATATTCTAGTCGCGTATTGATGAGGTAAAAGATCCTCCAAGCGTTTACTTGGGGACCATATGGTCAATGTGGGTCTTTTGGCGCAGAATGCTGCCCACAAGTCTTGTCGAAGCCACGCCCACCAGACGGCTCTCCGTAGTCCATCTACAGACTCGCCGTTGTTGTCCTGGCGACGGAGAATCCAGAAAGCCCCTCTCAGGTGTCGGTCCCAATCGCTGTTACTTGTCGAGCTTGTAAATCCAAACATTTCGTACGTGTTGATCAGGATGGCTGTGGCCAGGATCTCGTAGGACTCCACGTAGGGCTTAAACGAAAGAGCCTTTGATAAGTATTGCAGGGTTTCGTAGTAGTATTTACTCGCAATGCCTTCTGACATATTCCAGGATCTAGTTGACTCAGGTGAGGTTGGTGTGGCATCTTCGCGTCTCGATGCGAGGCCAATATGCCGTGCTGCGACAGCTAGAATAGACTTGAACAAGCCAACATTATGGAGTGCCAGATGCGGTACTACGTTGGTAAAGTGGCAAGCGGAATCAAACAGATCAATCATGGGGCCGATTACTCGGATATAGTGTTGGAAGTAGAAGTCGTCTTCGGCAGTGATGGCGATTGGGCTTGCTGAATTCCAGGAGGGGATCTGAGATGCTGAAGGCTGCTCCAAATATGTTTCCAGCCGCGTATCCGCTGTTGAGATGAAAGCGTTTGATTCATGGCCAAGGGAACCCTCCACATGACTCAAATTTCCATTCTCTCCAGTGATGGGGCTCTGTCTCCTGGATAGGGATGACACGTCAAAGTGCCACCCCAACGCGCCATTGGACCGACTGTGTTGACGCTGGATGCTGTTGATGGCATCCTGAGCCAGCAAGTCAAACCATTCAAACGGCGTTGTGCTGAATGACCATGGCTCTTGTTGGCTGCCTGATGTTGGGCAGAAGATGGTGCCAAGCGCTGGTGTGAGAGGAACGTGGTGTGGAGATACTGTCGTGTCTATCGCGTCATTATAGTTACTCGCGGGTATCTCGCAATCTGCGGATATAGCATCGGCAGATTGCGTGGAATCACCTTCGCCTTCCAACTCGGCATGGGGAATAAAGGGCACAGATCGCGTGGGCGATTGCTGTGTGCTAGCGGTGGGTGCAGAACCATAACCGCAGTCCCGTTCTGATTTGATGCATCTCTGACATTTTGGGCGTCCTTCGTCACACTTGATGCGTCTAGCCCGGCACACCAGACTATTTTCTGTTGCGATTAGACTAGTGAGGCTTGAACCGGGGCTTGATGGGGATATCAGAGTCGTACCATCCAGTAGAGGCTCGTAACCCACGCCCTCGCGACGGCCGTGGTTTACGCGGTCTGCCCTGGCTCATGCGGCTTCTCAGTGGCATGTTCGGGCAAGGTGCCTCAAAGGGCCGTGACTCTGCCCTCTCCAAAGGGAATCGAGACGAGATGTGCCACCGATACGAGGACGCAGTCACAGTTTGCCTGATGTTTTTGTCTCGGGATCAAGTGGAGTCGTCTCCCCGCATCCTAATATCCCCGCACTCCTCGAACCGCTAGTTTAGAGAGATCTCAACTCATCGGGAAAGGAAGCTATGGTCAATTTTTCCCGGAGGCCCCGCCCTCGTTACTCCAGGGTCTTTATTCTTTAGTTCGAGTCTCCAACGTAGGTGGGGTGCCAACCACGCCTGCCTGCCTCGAGACGAGGCTCCCCTCGTTACGAGGCACAAAACATGAGGACAAGCTGAGTTAGGTGGGTCTTCATTCGACGGGCTAAACCGGATCGGGCTGTCTGTATTAGTACACTATCTCGAAATCTATATCTCCAGGATTTATAAAGGAACCAGAATGATGGTTGAAGCCACATAAGATCCATTCACTAACTAAATATTGATTTCAAAATTCATCTCATCATCAATACAGCCATCATGGGCGTCCACACGGAAATCAACAACAGTGCTCCACTGACCATCAACTCGGCCTCTGTAGCCAATCAAACGGAACATGAAAGAGTTCTGCGAGTTTTTCGAGCCTTTATCGCCGATCAATGCCAACAATTTAATGGTGGCCATCCAGGGTATGTCTAATACTATGTATACTCATAACAAGAGTTCTCACAAAGCCAACCAGCTCCGCCATGGGAATGGCGGCGATTGGCATCACCCTCTATAAATATGTCATGAAGTACTCTCCTCGAAACTGCAAATATTTTAATAGAGATCGATTTGTTCTCTCAAATGGTAACCCGATGTGACATCTGCAACGAAAAAAGCTGGCCGATATTGATTAGGGACATAGGCCACGCCTGCCTTTGGCAGTATCTGTTCATGCATCTAGTAGGAGTTGAGTCAATGACTTTGGATCAGCTCAAGTCTTACCACTCCACAAGAACAGATTCGATTTGCCCAGGACACCCGGAGATTGAGAATAAAGGGGTAGAAGTCACGACTGGCCCCCTCGGCCAAGGTGTTGCCAATGCTGTTGGGCTCGCGGTTGCAGCAAAGAATCTTGGAGCTACCTATAATAAGCCAGGTTTGGAACTCGTCGACAACATGACTTGGTGCATGATTGGAGATGCCTGTCTTCAGGAGGGTGTTGGTTTAGAGGCAGTCTCGCTTGCGGGTCACTGGAAGCTAAACAACTTGTGCATCATCTACGACAACAACTCAATCACATGCGATGGGACTGCCGATGTAGCCAATTCAGAAAACATGAATCTCAAAATGGAGGCTACAGGTTGGAATGTCATTAATGTTTTAGATGGAGATTCAAATGTGGCAGGTTTGGACAGACTTCATTTTATTAAGTGGCATGACACTAACAGCCGCAGCCATTGTCGATGCGCTCGTACGTGCTCGACAAAGTGATCGACCAACATTTGTCAACATCCGAACCACCATTGGATTCGGGTCGTTGATGGCTGGAAATGCCAAGACCCACGGTGCCGCCTTGGGGGCCAATGACATTACAAATCTGAAGACATCATTCGGGCTCAACCCGGACGAACATTTTGTGATCCCGTAGGATGTGTATGAATTCTTCTCCGACATTGCACCCAGAGGGCAGCAGCTTGAGGAAGAATGGAAAGAAAAGTGGATAACTTACCGTGAACAGCATGGCAAGGAGGCTGCAGAATTCCAACTTCGCATGGAGGGCAGGCTCCCTCAGGACTGGAGCAAACGGATTCCTCCCAAGTCTGATCTTCCCACCGAACCAACCGCAACCCGTAAATCTGCGGGACTTATCACAGGCCCTTTGGGCGAGAACATTCAGAGCTTCTTGATCGGCACTGCTGATCTCACTCCGTCTTGCAATGTTGCCTTTCCAAACAAGGTTGACTTTCAATCAGTGAGTTCTGAAAGATGTCTTGAACTGTAGTAGCATTTATAATAACCTTTCCTCTAGTCCGAGCTGCGTACAAATTGCGGGTTCAATGGAAACTATACCGGACGTTACCTGCATTATGGCATCCGGGAGCACGCCATGTGCGCAATATCAAATGGTCTTTCGGCCTTCAATAAAGGAACATTTATCCCTGTCACCAGCTCGTTCTTCATGTTTTACCTGTATGCAGTTCCAGCTGTCCGTATGGCGGCATTGCAAGGTTTGCAACAGATTCACATCGCCACTCATGACAGCATTGGAACCGGAGAGGATGGACCAACCCATCAACCGATTGCTCTGCCCGCATTGTATAGGGCTATGCCGAACACTCTCTATATTCGTCCCTGTGACTCTGAGGAGGTGGCTGGCGCATACATTGCCGCATTGGACGCCACCGAAACACCAACTATCATTTCACTATCTCGTCAGCCTCTAACTCAGTACCCGAAATACTCGTCTAGAGACGGTGTCACTAGAGGAGCCTATGTGTTCTGCGAAGTCGATGGTGACTTCGATGTCACTATTATTGGTGTTGGTTCGGAGATGGGCTACACCATGGAGGTGAAGGACATTCTTGCAAAAGAACATCGGATCAAAGCTACAGTTGTCTCATTCCCTTGCCAACGACTATTTGAGCAGCAGCCAAAGCAGTACAAAAGGTCCGTCTTGAAACCTGAAGCTGGGCGGCCCACTGTGGTTATCGAGGCCTATGCTGCTAATGGGTGGGAACGATACGCCGATGCCAGTTTTTCAATGAGAAGGTTTGGCAAAAGTCTGCCATCCAAATCAGCGTACGAATATTTTGGATTTGTCCCTTCGTTGATGGCGCCCAAAATTAAGAACTTAGTTCATGAGGCCCGAGAAGCAGGCATTCAATTACTGAGCGGTGACTTTAGAGATTTGAGTGGATATCTGGGGGTTGGGATTGAACATTGAAACAAATTCCCTCACTTGTACACAATGAGCTATTATTTTATAAAGCATATAGATCTGCAGAATAAATTGAAATGGAGATACTTGTGTTTATAGTATCAAGCCCTCGAAGTCATAAAGTCGGCGTCAGACGGCATTGGAGATCCGAATAAGTAGCGGCTTGGCTAGGTACATTTTGGCCTTTCTCCTTTCCACTTCTGAAGCTGATAATAGACCTGCTAGTCTGATATTCGAAATAAAAAAGCCCAAGGCAATCTAATAGCACATACCCTGGGGCACTTCATTGACACCACAGCGACAGTGCCCAATTTGCGTAGGATACTTCTTCGCACAGCAGCGCTCGTACAGCCCGCAACCAGGACAGTCGCGATAGGTGCAGCACTCGCTTTCAAGCTTGCCATCTTGATTGTTCAGGACTTGTTCACATGTATCCCTGTCCTTTTTCGAAATATCCACTGTTGAATTGGCAGATATACCAAGGCCAAAAGCGATCAAAGCAATCCAGTATGCTGACTTCATATTGTCTGTTTTAACTAAAATCAGAAATTGCCTTGATTGGATAAGAGGTGTAAATGTAGTACCTGTGTAGTGAGTGTTGATATGAGCTGTGTTGTTTGTGCCTGTAATCTGGAGAGTTGAACAGTTGAGGAGCTGGGAAGTGTCAAGCAGTGTGTGGATGAGAGGTAAGGAATGTGATTTGAGTGGGTGGATGAACGATATAAATACTTTTCTTGTGACACAATTCCGCCGCTAAGTACGTAATTATCACAATGTTTAACAATCCTTGGTGTTTTTGGCTGCCGATGGCACTTGGCAATGTCTGAGTCTTGGAAAGGCCCGAATGCTACGGGCCGACCATATCAATGATATCCCGCTAAGCACCAAGCTAGAGGGTCAATAATGGTCTCTTGGTATAGATTCTCTAATCAGCAGCTGTTCGGTGGGTCTGCAACGCTACTAGATTAGTGGTGTCTTCCAATTGTATGTTTAAAACAGTACTGAGCCAGACATTATACATTGGTGTAAAAACACCAAGTTTGGTGCATTGACTAATAATAGTACAATCTTGTACATTCACAAGATAGATGGTTAGCGATCCGAGAGACAATATACTGAAACGGAGTCACTTGTACGTAGATGCTAAACTATATAGTTTGTAATTCCGACCTCAGCGTCGGGCATCATAACTAATCAGTGGTTATCTGATTATTTACATGTTGGCCGTTTTAATTTCCATTGCTATAGCCAATCAAATACTATCACCGCAATTACATCTAACAAAGCACTCAAGGCGCTCTAGAAGCAACTACCCTGGGGGAAGTCATTAACACCGCAATAACAAGCCCCAATCTGCGTAGGAGAGTCTTTCATGCAGCAACGCTGATAAAGCCCACAACCGGGACAGTCAGAGTAGGTACAACATTCACCACCCAGAGTTCCATCTTGTCCATCCAGTGAATCCTTACAAGATTCCAGGTCCTTATTGGAAATGTCCACTGTCGAATTGGCAAATACACCAACGCAAAAGGCGACCATGGCGATGTAGTATGCTGACTGCATGTTGTCTATTGCGACTAAAATCAGAAGTGGTCTTGAACAGGTATTGCAAGCCTCATACCTTTATAGGAGTTGTTTGTTCAATGTATTGTATTGGTGCTTCCAAGCCGATGAGCTGGGGAGTGGTGAGCAGTGTTTGGAAGTAGTGAGGAGCGGTGAGGAATGGTGAGGAGAGATGAGGAGTGATGAGCGGTATTTGAGCTGCTGGACAGACGATATAAATACTCTCCTCTAATCACGATTCCACCACTAATTACCCAAATATTGTCGTCATAGTGTTGAACAGTTCTTGGTGTTGCTGATTGCCGGCGGCACTCAGCCGCCTTTACTGTGAGACATATTCCACCAAGGGGTTTGGCTAGCGATGATCTTTGGAAATAGATAGTTAGTCCGCGGTTGGTCGGTGGGTTCCGAGCTATGCTAGGCGATCTTGGTCTAGTCACATACGTTAAAGACAATAACTGAGACAGAAAAGAAAGTCCATTGGTTCGGAAACCTAAAAACTATTTCAAAGCTCAGTCAGCCTGTATTGTAATGTATTTGACAGCTGTCACGCGCAACAAGGGCTAATCTCTCAAGATAAAGTCTCAGACGAAATCAGCCAACACTTAAGCCATATATTGGCTTAAGTGAATCAGGTAAATCAAGCCAAAATGGCCACCACCTACTTGAGGGGAAGAACTTTGAAAAAGAAAAAACACCTCGTATCTTGATTCTCTGAGACATTTTGGTTCCGCTGTGATTCAAAACAAGATTTGCCGCCCCATCCCGAGTCTTTTCGGGCACAGCCGTGTCTCACGGCCCAGTGTCTCATCTGCGCGCGCCTGAACCCTTGCATCCAACCTAAACATTGGTTGCCTTTCTCCATGTTAGGCCAATCCCCCCTCCTATCAGCCAAGTTGCCAAGCCCAAACAGACGTAATCCCCTTAACACGTCCCCACTCTTATCGGCCCTACTAGTCATCCGGCTAGTACTGTTTGTGACGGCTTCCAAATAAACACTTTTAGTAGTATTGAGCTAGCCATCCCTTTGACTGTCTAAGCCTGCACCTCCGTATCATCCCCACATAGCTTGAGATACAAATCACTACTTCCAAGGGTCAAGAATCTTACAATAAATACTAGTTTCTGGAGGTCATGTTTCAAAACAGGGTTAGAACGCCAATCAACATTAACATTGCCACTTGCTTTTGAATGAATTCTACTACCACCAGGTTTAGGTGAGTAAACAAGTATCTGGGTTTCTAAATTCTGTTATTGGCCAAAATCCTTGCCTGTGACTCAATGTAAGCTTACCACAGTCAAGGGGATATGAAGGTTGTCACGTAGGTTGTTCTAGTGGAGAAAAGAATCAGATCATTATGAAATACGAAGCCAGAGAAATGAGCCATGAACCCCACTAGTGCCCTCTGTGGATATCACAGTTTGTTCTGCTGCATATTTATGAACCCATTAAGTATTCTTAGCATAAATTACCAGCGCGATAGTGCTGTCAATCGTGTGTTTAGAGTCTATATCAAGTCTCCAGTTTGCACAGTTGGTGATGCACAGTTTCCTCAGTCTTTTGAAAATTCCTGGGCAACATTGTACTTTGGTACACAGCCTAAGACTGGAGAGTTCTGCCCCCAAGACAGTCATGGTATCTGGTCTCATTGTAACGGAATTCATTGCCACCGTCATGTTACATTGTCGAAATGTCTAAACATGCAGTCATGCTGTCGCCCCAAACGCCATTTCACAAGTCATCCAATCAACGTGCATCCATATGCGGCGATGCGAAATATGGTGTCTGACAAGCATAACAATAGCCAACAGTATTGGTATATCGATATAATGTTCTCATCCCACCTTTCAGCCGCTCTGAAATTGGCCAGACGGCTTATATTACTGGTTGCTCTTTGTGCGGCACAAGTAGATGGGAGTGCTTTGCAAGAGTCAGAGCTATCCAGGTACTCTTCCAACTATTCCCCTTCTTCTCTTGTTTCTCGGAGTTTCCCTTTCCAATGTTAAACCTTTGAGAAGCTCCGCTGCTGAAACCGCATTCTCGAAACATTAAGTCAATAGAGTCCATACATTTCTATCTCCACGTATGTCACCTACACTGCTCGTTTGCCCGCACATTCTAACCCTACCCACAAAACCCTCCTACCGGCCCAACATGGAACCTGCATCTTTTGCTCTTGTATTTGCTGGTATTCACAGAATTTTCGACTCATACGTGGATTGTTTCGAGTATATCCAGTTTGGACGAAATTTTGCAGTCGACCTTGGCCTCTGTCTTGCCAAGCTCGAAGCTGCGGAACTCCAGTTCACTCGTTGGGGAGACTCCATGGGCCTTTTTTCAAGATCCATTGGACAACAGTGCCCTTTATTCCAAGGCTCGGTGGACAGAGTCCGACATCAACAAAGTTAAACGATGGCTGGCCAGGATCTATGATGCCTTAGCCGAAGCAAAGAAAGTCTCCGACAATTTCAAGGAAGACGTGGAAGAGGGCAAAGATGAAGCCGAAGTATTGAAAGTTCTAGACGAGGAGGCGGAGCTACGCAAAACTGACAAACCTATGAAAGCTGGTTCTCTCTCTAAGGGGAGTCAACAGACTTCGCCAGAAGATCAGCGTCAAAAGGAAGGCTCAATGGGCTTTATATCGCAAGGATGGCTTCACTAGTCCTGTCGATAAACTCTCCAAACTCATTGAGCGGCTTGTCGCGTTCTTTCCAGCCTTGCATGAAGAGCAAAAGTCGCTGTGCAAGAAAGAGGTGGGAAAATTTGAACCAGAGTCATTGCCGAAACTACTCGAGATTATCGGTGAAAATGATGGGATTCTCCATGAAGTTTTCGCTAAGGAGATGAAAGCCCGAGGGATTTCCATCGGCGAGGCGAAGGTGGAATCGGGAAAGGTGCATTTCGGAAATAATCATGAAAATAACCTCGAAAGAGTGCTGCAGAGCGTGACAATTAGTTCAATCAGCGTCAGTGGGACAGTTCACGCTCACGCTGGACATAATGTTGTCGTTTCAGAGGAGGTAGCTATGAAAGGTTTGGACTTGAAAATGCAAAGATCAAACAACTCAGAACATAGCCCAAAGAATTAATAATTGGGAGCTTTGCCGGTATCTGCTACTTCTATTCATTATCTAATGTTGTTTTTATCACAACAGGTAAGTATGTGTATTTATAAATCTGCCAACGAACCCTATTTTACGAAATTAAAATGTCGCGTGATTAAGATGCAGCGGTTGGGCTCCTTTTGCGAATAGTTTCTCCATACTTTATAAAGAGAAATGGAATAATAACCATGGCTAGTGATATAAAACCAAGCAATGAGCACGCCCACGCAATTCCCAGATTGTTATACATCGGCTTTGCTGCAAGTGGTAAACAAACTGCAAAAACCGACCGCGTGGTACTCGCAGCCGATTGTGCAGACGCCGATAGCTGCTTATAGGCGTCGGATAAATAATTGATCATTGCCATCAACACCAAGAGGTAACCTGATCCAAATAACAGGCCGGACATGATAGGAATTGCTGGATGAGTAGATCCTTTCGCTGTCCAGCCGAGCCAGAATAAAGCCAGAGACATTCTGCATTCTCATTAGGTTAATCAGGATAGCTAAATGGCCGTTAGGACTTACGCCGGACCTCCTATACACGCGAGTGGTAGCCGGCGACTTTCCACGTGAAACGCCCATGAAGCTCCTCGTTCCATAGCTCTAGCTTGGTAGGAACTATACCATGTGAAAATGAAAAGACTTATGATTGACCCACCAGCCACTGTAGCAGTTTTAGTATGACGCTCTTTTAATGGAGAACAGGCACGTACCGGGAAGAAAAGCAAGACCGACAATATCTTGTGATAAGCCATAGGTGTCTAATTTCAGGATTAGAAGTTGCATTTTAATCGTTGTCGTGAAGACTCGCCATGAAAGATAATAGGGTACGCTTGGAAGAAAAGATACAGGATGGAGTAGATTAAAGCAACATAGAGGGATGTAAAGAGAACGATGGGCTCGAGGAACAGCATCTTGAACGGCCTTGCCAAGAATGCACCAAAACTGTGACCTGACCCTAGGGGATTGGGCGACTCCATTTCATGGGCTTTGTTCTGCCCTTCATTCGTGGCGTTTGTCTGCAAGCGTTTCCAGCGACTTTGAATGGCTGGGGAGTATGTTTCTGGAAGTAGCAGTGCGGCAGGTAGTCCAACAGCCAAAAGACCAAATCCGATCCAAAAGGTGACGCGCCAGCTAATTTTGGAAGCAAAGCCAGAAATCAGAGGCCCTAGATGAGAGCCTATCGTCGTTGTGGTCATGAAATAGGCCATCGCTTGGCCCCGTTTTAACGGTTCATCGTAAATATCAGCGTAAAGGCCCGGGATGACGGCATTGGAGCACGATGCAAATGTGCCAGCCAGAAGACGAAACACCAGGAGAGCAGGAAAGTTTGGGCTGAGAGCACAGCACATTGTCCAAATGGTGAAACCAACGTAGGAACACAAGAAAACGGGATAACGCCCTGCGTATTCGCTGATCGGGCCCATGAGCATTGGGCCAATAGCATATCCAACGAGAAACAAGGAGTTTAACAGAACTAGCTGAGTATTTTCTGTGATAGAAAAGGTATCTGAGATGGACTGCATTGCCCCCGATGGTAATGATGAGCCGATGGCGCTGTTTGTGGTGAACCAGACTCCGAATGCGACGATGAACCACTTTTTGCGCTTGATGATGATGTTAGCCAACGTAGATTCTCGTAAGCAATTCCATCCTACCTGGGAGAATTTGACCGGGTTTTTCGCATCTGGCAATTCCAAAGTGTCTTTGGAAATGGACACTGGCGTCGACGCCCCTGCTTCTAAATCTGCTGCAGCCCAGACCATTTCGACCGTTGTAGACTAGATATTACGCAGAAGACTGGAAATGCATCGGAAACACACAGACAACAAGATTAGCATATTCTTTTATTCTGAGCCACGAGCTCATCGTCCTGTCCGAAATCGGCATTTGTCATGGGCTCGTCTCTTCAAGTTTGACCCACTTTATGACTAGCAAAGGGAGCAAAGGGAGCACCATGAACAGAGTATGAAAGAGGCGTGAGCCTCGTTTGTTTGTGTCCGATGTGAAAGGACTATTTAAAGCCTCTATTCTATATTGAAATCTTTCATTTCAGTTACTTCCTCCGCTACATATAAAATAATTGTGCATCTCGGCTGTTATCCTCACTCATGGCGAAAGTCACCTGTAATAATAGGGTCCCACAATTATCGTGTCAATTTTGCCCTTCGGCTCCCAACCGAGTGGCTAGCTTGGGTCTTGAGAACGAGCAGCCCTTGGCGTCACGGGTGATAGCTTGATGTCAATTAAAAAAAAAGGGTGCGATCAGCTCTTGTATTCAGTCCCCATTTCACTGAAGGAATTCTGGAATGCAGACCTGTCCATTTCCGTAAATAGCACCATGTTTGGACTACCCTATAGACTAAATATTTTTGAAGCCATGACCCTAGGTGTTAAATCCATGGATATGACGATTTTCCATTGATTGGGTATGGTCTTGTACGAAGTGACACAGCTTCCGTGATAAAATCCATCAACTGTCCCCGATGAGCCTGTGAATATCCACAAATGGGTTGAGTGAAGCGAAGCAAACTTGGAGCTTATTGGTTATTTCAAGGGTGAGACGCGCACGTATTGGATGACCAGCGTTTCATGGCTAGCAAATGCATTGCTGGTGTCGGCCCGATCATATCCGGTCTACACCATCCACGAGACAAAGCCGAGCAATACCTAAACAAGCCACGAACCTTGTGAGTCTCGAAAGGCATGGCGTTACATGGATGCCTCAGGAATCTATCTCCAGCACCATTGGAATGTAAACCCCAATCCTCTGTCGATGTAGCAGCCACAGGCATTGACTCTTGCCATCAGACACACCTGGTGATATCTGTTCCTCGTTATACGGCTGTCCGAGCGTGCCTCGCAATGAGAGTTTCGGATGTGGGACCGATTCCATGCCAGGTACTGTATCTTTGACTCACTAGCTGAACGTGCCACTGACGATCCAAGGTGGCGGGATGGCTTCTGCTAGCAATCGCGGCGATTGCCATCGTCGCCCGTCTCTATCTACGGCTTTTTATTCAACATCGCAGACTATTCCTCAGCGACATTCTAACAATAGCCTCATGGTGTTGCGCCTGCGCATTTGTTTCGCTTACCACCTTGATGTGGAAGCTGCGTGTCCTTGAAAAAGGTACCAGCTCTACATTCGAGGGCTTCAAGGGAACCATGGACGAAATGATTTACGGTTTCAAGGTAGAGGTCCCTTTTGGTACTACCGCAGCGTATCTGCTAAAAATTGACGATATAGATCTTTTGGGTGGCTCAATTCCCCCTGTTCGGTGCCTTTTACTTTTGTAAGGAAGCTCTCTTGTTGACATATCTGCAAATCTTCCCTTGTTTTATGGTGAAACGAAGAATACTGCTATGGGCATCCATTGTGTATGTGACTTCTGCCTATTTGGTCACGATACTTTTACCTCTTCTCATATGTCCAACCGACTCTGCTTGGTTAGTGATGCACATGATGACCACGCATTCTCAAACTCGACTGACATGCACGTCTTCAGGGATATCACTAAAGTCGCAAAATGCCCTCCTAGTCGTGGCTTAATAGCGTTCCGAATTACCACGGTGCTACATATATTTGGAGACGTACTTGGTGAGCAAACACAACACTTCAAGGAACCAACAACTCACCTACTATGAACAGTATTCATTCTGCCTTTCTTTGTCCTGTGGCAGCTGAATGTCCGAACTACCCTCAAAGTTGGTGTATATTTTACCTTTATACTTGGTATCATCACGATTGTTATTGCCGCATTGCGTTATGCAATGATTGAAGAGGCACAACAAGGAGTATCGATACCCATTTGTCTGACAGGTCAGTATTTCCTTTGACTCTTATGTATCAAACTGACCTACCAATATCTAGTACTTTGGTCTGTAATTGAATGCAATCTCGGTCTTATTATCGCATGTATTCCATCCTTGAGACCGTATTTCAGCCTTTCCGAGGAAAACGGTAACTCAAAATATCACAGTAATAGTTTTGCGGCGACGGATAGAAGCAACGCCAGCCGAATGGCTCCACCTCATTCCACTTAGAGTGAATCGTAATATGGCTATACTGACGGCAAGGCTGGGGGGAAGATATCATCATTTGCATACTACATTGTAATTATTTCAGATAGTTGATGCCTTGTATTTATAACAGCTGATACTACTCAACGTGAGCCAACCATGGGAACACGGCACAAGCCGTAGCTGGATCAACTGCCATCCGTTCATGGCCCAAAGGAAATATCCACCATCGGCGAGAATGTTTCAATCTATGAGTTTTATTCTGTTGCCGATACGTGGTTATGTTAGATTTATAGGCCGCCGGGCCAGGGTGCTCGAACAAAGCCAGACATGAAACAAACTCAAGCCGATGATCGGATGGACCGCGCCAGACATGAAAAACACCTCAAGCCACAAATCGGCGCTCGGCAACCTTTCCTTTGTCTCGCGACACTCCACTGCCCAACGGTCGGTAGCAGCAGGCGGTTGGCGCAAACGACGGCATATCACATACACCTGCTTTTAAAAGCCATCCTCCCTTGCAGAAAGGCAAATCTGAATTGGGGAGGTATGTTTCGCACGTCCCTCCAAATAAAGTGCAAAGTTCATTGTACGCCTTGGCGCCTGTATCAACAATTAGTAGAGTTGTAATGAATTTCATTCAACCAGAACGGACCAGAAACAGAAATACTAATCACATTAGTTTAGCAAACATGTATATTTGAAGAGGAACCTATCTTACCTAAAGACTGTCAATAGAAATGTGTACTTCATAATGGTTGCTGGTATTGCAGGTATACGAATATGGGCCAGTAGGTTGTCAACTACTGCAATATGATGGCTCCATGGTAATGCCAGTTAAGCTTGAATTTATAAATATTATTTCAATTGGGGTTCATCGGCGATTGGTGCCCATTTTATGCCTGGAGCCCGACAAGGTTTGCCAAATTTTACTTCAAATTCCCGTTCCAAAGTTAGCTATTGGAAAAGTATCCCGTATGTTAAAGCGAACGGGCTACAATTGTTCCAAAAGTTCCTTTAGCGATGTGATTTGGGTTCTTACTCCAGAGACTGAGCTTAAACTACCCCGCAAGAGATAAAAATATGCATAACAAAGTACCCACCAGACCTAGACAGAAGGAATGCAGTTCTGCAAGCCATTTACCGATCAGAGCTAGTAAGACACAAGCTGAATATGTGCGGATTGCACTGTGGGTCACGTTGAGCGATGGCTGTGATGTGCCTCGCATGTAAGGTTGCATCATTGTCCTGGGGCGAACTATTTTGTGCTTTGGTAGATTGGGGACGTTGCGTGAGGTCCCATTTCCTTTGAAGAGACGTAAGTCCAGCTTGGAAAGACCCAGAGATCCTCATCACGCTCCAAATGAACTCACCACGGTACACTAATGACCTAAATCACCACACCAAAGGCTCACAAGTCCAAGACAAACCAACGTGATATCCGTTATCCCATGACATCAGTGAACACGGTGCGGAATAAGCTTGTCTCAAATGTTAATTCATAGGTAGGGTTATAATTGGATGAGTTAGACTAAGTTTGCCGGATCAGTGTGACATGCCGCTAATGGTGGACTTAAGCGAGTTGGGATTGGAATGCTGACACGATTTGGAGTACACCGGCTAGTTGTATACGCGCTGGGTGTCGGTGTCAATGCTATTTCGGTGCCATTAACACATGCTATTTTCGGTATCATCCAAATGCCATCGGGATCACCATGCTAAGCGTCAAGCCTGGCTGTTCAAATATAAAAACCCGGCTTCTGGGATGTCCGGACACAACATCGCTCAACATCTTTTCATTGCATCAAGGAAATATTCATACCACACAACATCAATTGTCATTTCATGATGCTTTTTCGATACATTCTCACAACGATGGCCATGGGCCTTCTCTCGTTTGGACTCTCACTCAAGAGCAGACCTTGCGGGCTAAAGCTTGCGCCCTGTTCAATGAGCACGGTCTGTGTTCCAAACAAGTCCAATTGCACAGACCTCAATGTATGCTCAGGCACTTGTTCCAGGAAATACCCATCGTGCGGTGGATTCACCATAAACCCGAAGAAGTGCAACAGTAAATCGGCTTGTCTGGAAGATCCTCGATTTCCAGACAGGTACGGTTTGATAGCAGATCTGCCTGGCATCTGTGTTCCTAACAAGGTCCGGAAATGCAAAAAGATCGGTGGGCGAGGCTGTCCGAGGGGTCTTCGGTGCTACGACGATCCAAGAGATGACTGCTACCCATACCGCGGCCGAACGGATTGTTCTGGTATTTGCCTCTGAGTCCTTTAATAGTGGTGATAGCAGGACAGGTTGGAAATTGCGAATTTGAAGAGGCTACAAAGGAATTGAATGCGTTGCAATGACCTTTTGAGTGATCCTTGAGGAATACCCGGGATTCTTGATCTGACTTCTGAGTTAAGTGTAGCTAGATGCCTTGGCATAATCCGTTCTTTCTTTAACCTAGCACTGGTTTGAGAGTCGACGGGTAAGATGGTACTGGAGGAATTGACCCACTAAGCCATAGCTCCTGACAGTAAATGCAATTTGAAGCAACGATACGTCCAAAACAACATACTTTGATCTTCTGCTTTACACCGGTTGTGAATTTGCCGTTAATGACAATTGCCGTCCCTAAATAGCGGGCATTATCAGCGACAGTATACCAGATATTCTAGAAGCTAGTAAGTGAAAGGTTTGGATATAATCTGACTTCGGGCATCTGCGAATCAATCATCAGGCGGCTTCCTCCCATAGATGATAGCACTATTTCTTTACCAGGCTCAACCCACATCTGTATTTACTAGGTTACATTACTGCCAGTTTCGTGGAAGCTTTAACTAGCAGCAATTTCTATGCCAGCTTTACCAACTTCTTCCCCCTCGTGAAATATGCGAAATACAAGATGTCCAGATTCGTCATCAAGCTTGACCTTTATGGTCAGATTTGGGCGGTACCATCGATCACCATCTTGGTCAACAAGGGACTGAACTTTAGACACATCAAGGCAGTCCAACGTGTATGCCACCGTTCCGACCTTTTCGATACCTTTAAAAGTGTTAGTAATAGGCAATTGATAATGGGAATATGCTTACATACGATCGTTTTCTATCGTTTCTGGGCCAATATCCAGGCTACAAGAATAGAGCTGAAGGCTAAATGCTCCGGTATTTCCAGTGAATTGAGTCCAAAAGCTGGATTCTATCTCACTTTTCGGGTCAATGGTATCGCCCTAAGTTAATACTTTATAGTCAGTTCCTGCCATTTTTCAACGAGACATAGATATGAACATCACCTTTCTAATCCTCCAGTTCATGAACCCAGACAGCATCTTCCCATTAGTCCACTTGTCAACCCATATGTACCTCTTCCATGGGTCGTAGTTTTGGTGAATAACTGGCACGTATGGGTGACCTATTGTGTAGCCATAGTGCCTGCGACACTTTTTTTCCCGGACAATGGATCCTTCAAGTCCACGCAATACAGCGCCACAGACAATGGCAGACCACCTAGGGCTGTCAGACAGGTATTGAAGCAAGAATTGATACTGTAAGGCGCATAACACTCACGCTCCCGACATCGGGGTGGTCAAACGGATATTTTCCATTTTGCACCACTCGTTCAGTTTGGTCTTCAGATAAGGCGATGATCCGAAGCCTCCCACTAGTACGATGACTTCAATAGGAGGTTGGTCTTCCGTCTTAATCTGAGCTACTTGCTGCTTGACAAGACTGAGAACCATATCCACAACCGGGTCAAAAAGCAACTTGTAGTCCTCTTGTGTCAACAAGACTGAACCAGTCCGTCTTTCGTAAAACCTTTGTGTCTCTGGGGTTATCTTCAAAGATGGCATATTCAACGTGAGTCTATGCGGTCGCTTGCTTGGGTTTTTCATGCCAAAATCTTTCTTAATTCTCTCGAATCGGTCCATGAAAGGGCTCGATGGCCCAATCTCCTCGGGATCCAGGGACGTGAAAGCATCACCAAACCGTTCTGCGAGCAACCTGAACAGATTTCGATCGACAAAAGTGCCGCCGCACTTTCCAGCTATCGAATTTCATGTTAGTAGTTCAGATGCTGCTGTCCGTAATCTGGCGAACTTTGCTCACCAATACCAACTGCAATCTCCTTAAGCTTGAGGGTTGGCTTGGTTTCTTCTACCCTGTAGGTTGTAATATCCTAGAGATGGTCAAAGGCGTTTACAATTTGATCCCTAGAATCATAACATACCACCGTACCTCCACCACAGTCACAAATCATTACTCCAGAATCCGGCTGGAGCGAGTTTAGCCCATGAGAATGGCCGGGTTAGTCTTCATGACCATCTGTTAAATCTACTGACCTTAACAAATTCCTCCAAACTGTGGAGATTGGACTTCAATGCCATGTGGGCGGCAGCCTCCGGTTCTGAAATTAGCATTATTCTGTCAAAAGACTTCGATGCAAACCCCGCCTCTTCTGCGGCTGCCTTTGTGAGTAACTTTGCTGTTTCACTCCAGGTGGCTGGAACCGTCAGCCAAAAGTCAATGGGCCATTCAGCCAAGGTTCCTTCGCCGAGACGTTCTGCAGCAGCAGCTTCAAACATTTTGTATAATCCCTTAAAATATTCAGTAGCTACGTCTTTAGCGCTCTTTCCCTTAGGCAGCTTCATCAGTTCTGCGCCGTTTGTCAGGTATAGACCTGGGTCATCATAGTCAGAATGAAGGGATGACTTGTCAAGGAGTAGTTTCGTCCAGGCGTAAGCTTTCATCCCTGGTTCAATTTGATAACCCCAAGCATTTTGATCAAGCTCGGGGTTTTCATCGGCAAAGGCGACCCTTGTTGGAGCTTTTACAGAGTGCTCGGCATCATGAGTCGATGCGCCTGGGTATTTTGTCCAAGGCGTAATGTCCTTGAAGTCAGCAGCTGTGCTCAGGGCAAAGCTCAGCCCTACGGTAAACTGATTAATATTAACCAAACCCTAACTTCTTTCAAGCAACTCACCCGAATATGTAGTGCCATAGTCGACACCTACGATCAGCTTTGGTCGACTGGTATGTGTACTCAACTTGAGATTCGTCATGGTTTATAGAGCCGTATCAGAATGCGAATATACTTGGTCAAAGCACGTCGAACACTGCTCATCAGAACATAAAGCTCTCTGTATTTATGATGGAGCGAAGGGGGGGCGCCATGCGGAATATGAGACCCACTCTGGCGCTTAATGGATCCCATCGGTTGTTTCCCCTGCATGGGCTTCATGGGTTAAGATACAGGTCACAAGGGTCTCAAAGGCTAGCGTGATGGTCACTTGTGGGTCCAGATCCAGAAGAAGAGTGATCGGATTGGACTGTGCTTCTAGTGGCAGGATCAAAGAAAAGAAAAGAAAGATAGCCTGTATCTGTACATGGAACCTCTCGGGTCATGAGTACCATGTCGGGTCTTTCTACACCACTCTTTACGCAATCCTCTTTCAGCTAACGTTTGGGACCCTTGTGGCCTGTATGGCGCGGGCGGTAAGTGTGTACAGCCAGCCAATCATTGCTTTGGTGCATTTGAACCCACCTTGGGGCCGGTTTTGTTGGGTCGTGGCTGTTCCACGTCCACATTTTGTGCTCTTATTCCTAACACTCATACCGCCGCGACCATCACGAGAGACATTTACTTCTTGCGCTGCTTCGGGTAAGTTCTAAACACCAATAGGAGAGCAGTCATGTTTCAGGATGCTGTAATATTTGAATCATTCGTAATCTAACTGTCTGGTAGAGTCGTCTACACCATCGTGCTGCCAGCATACTGCACAAAAGATATTACGAAAAGGAAATGACGGACAGTAGAGTGCGGAAGAATCGGAATGAGGCCGCGGTAAGTGAAGTCATGCTTGGGACTTTCTTCGAGGTTTCCCAAGTCGACCATTCGTTTTATCAAAATGGAAGTAGAGAATGGACCCTGACAATTGACAGGCCAAGACCCGATCTTCGAGGTCCTCGAGGGAATTAATCACCCCCTCTAGTGGAGGGCAGACTCCAAGTGACCATATCGCAAAGTCCGGGATTGACAATTCAAAGAACGACCCAGACGTTGTGATGGAGGAGGCTACCGATAAACCGCATGATAAGAATGGTTCCGAGGATCATTGCCCACGTTACCGTGCAACTTCAGAAGAACATACGACTTCCGAGCCAGATTCTCAGAATGTTTCGTCTACTCCGAAAACCTTTCTTCAAAAATTAATTGGGACTTCAGATCAAACTGAATACATTGCTAATCTCAAAAAGGATAGAGATACCTGGCGTAAAGATGCCAAAGATCTCGAAAAGGAGCTTCAAGTGATGTCTGCGACTTCGAGTCAGGAGATTGAAAGGCTTTCAGCTTCCCTGCAACGTCATCGCCAGAATGCTCACGAGCAAGAGCAGGTGATGCGCCAGTTATCTAATAAATACGAACATCTGGAAAGATCATTGCACGAAGCACAAGAAGAGCTGACAAAGGCCAAGGACAAGATTGTGAAAGATGAAGTGGTGATCAATAAAGCACATAAGAAGCTTGTTTCCACACTAGCCAACGAGGTTTCATGCGAGTTTCCCGATGATATGGTGAAGGGAGAACTATTGAACTTTTTCCAGGGTGACTTTCTTTCCTGGTGCGCCGACTTGAGCGTCACAGATATAGCCGATCCGGACAAGGCAGAGGGATTTCTGCGTCAAACGGGCGTCATAAATAATTATGATGACACGCCAAGAGAGCTCAAAGTGAACCTACGCTCCCACGACGGAATGGCACCATTGGCCTTGCTGCAAGCGGCCCTCTCACATACTCTATGCCACTTATACCTGAGTGAGCCGTACTTTCTCGTTCCTAGAAACGGGCAGAATTCTCTTGCGGGTAGCTCTAATATTCAAGCCATGGGTAACTTCTCGGTGTTAGAGCTGATATTCTCTCAAGGTTTGTTGTCACCAATGGATTGTTGGCGGTCGTGAAAGACGCTGTCTTGCTAACTATTAAGAAGCACAATTGGATGCTGCCGTTGACTGGAGAATTAAAACAGTGGAGTTGCTCGAGACGAGTCTACCGCTAGCAAGAGATTCGGCTAGAGATTCGGCCATGAAATTTGTCGACGATTACGGGTTTCTATTCAACCAAGACGATGAAGCAATTGAAGATCTTATTGCCTTGTTCGAGAGGTTTGCTACGATTGCCTTGAAACTATGGAAACGCAAGTCCATAATCCAAGTCTTTTCACAACCTCACCAACTTTCACGCGATGGTTTTCAGTGGAAAACAGACGCAATGGAGAGTCAAGCTGATTCCATTCCTTCCTTGGGTCAGCGTCTCCAAGGCCAGCCCATTGGCTTGCTGATTCGACCTCTTATTGTCGCGGAACCGGTCACCGGTCCAGGCCGCAAAAATGACCAGGTAGTTTGGCTGAAGGCTGTGGCATGGGTGTCAACCGAAAAGTGAAGACTGTAAGGGGGTAAACTTGTTGGGAGAGTAGGTGGGGTTTCGCAACGTCCTGGTGCGGAGATGAATCCCATTTTGGTGAATTATCGGCTGGGTTGTACGCTTTTGAACCAACATGCATTCTGAATGTGGTGCCCTGGCAGGATTCTTCAGTTTGTCCGCCTGGTCACTGAATGCAATTGGATCATATTTTTAATAGCCCCACTCCTGTACTGAACCAACAGCCCCAACTGTTATCTCTTTAATACGCCGTAGTCATTGATATTGCTCATTACCGAGGTAAAATTGCGATATTCCCTTCGATGAAGTATGCCTCCCATTGATGTGCCCGATCCACATGGTTAATGGGCACTGTGTCCACCACATATGTTTGGCGACGCTACATATACTCCTGCTACGGCGAAGCCTGAGGCTTAGTGTGTTGTGGAGGAAGGTCTTCAGTCCAAGACAGTTGGGAATGAAAGTCGGAGAGGAAGAGAAGAGCAGTCAGTCTGGTTACCAAGGTTGGAATTGGGGATAAAAGGCGCGTGGCTGGAACATCAGGAAGGAGGCCCCGAGCAGTTTCAATCAGGACCTTTGGCCCACATTAGACGCACCGCTAATGAGACATAGATAGATATGCTAGGTTTTATTATGTTTAATATTTCTTTGTTGTACAGGAATTTAGAATCTTGAATTCTCTTATCGATGTGTTGCTTGAATTTCCCTGTGCCACCCAGAGTCACTTCTGGCAGCCAGTCTCGTTGTCCTGACTGTGTGTGTAGTTTCCTTATAGTTCAACCGCTCCATTTAATTACATACAATATTCTATGGTTTCGGGTGTATTTAACTCATTAACAGGCGTGTTTAGTGTTCCCAGAAAATCCTCATCCACGACCAAGTAATTCTCTTTTCTGTGTTTTGTTTTCATATCTCCAAAGAGCCTTTTCCAGATAGATCCATATTGACGCAAGAAATGCGAAAAGTACCGGTCTATTAGCGGTTAGTGACTTTCCATGCATGTCGAGAGACTTGGGTCATACAGGGCAAGAGTGCGAAACAAGCCAACTGATTTCAGCATCGTGTCCCCAACCTGGCATTTTGCCGTCTTCGGCTCAGCCTTGGGGTCGCAGAAGTTATTGGAGACAACCCATAGATAGAGGCCAGTGACGAAAGCATCAAAGAAAACGAAAATCAACGTTCCTTTCATCAAAGCCTCCACAAATTTAAACCTTCGCGCGTTGAGCATGCCTTTGAATAGTGTGTCGAGTACACATATTAACATGACAAAAATCACGCCTCCCATGTCAAGAGTACTCGCGACCAAGCCAACCCATCTATTTCATATTCAGCCTTGGGCATATAAACTTGCTTCACAGTATCTTTGCTTCACCTACACTTGATACGGAGCCTCGCGAATGCTTATTCTAGTAAGTGGCATCCATGAAATCACCATACTTGCCGCAAATGGAATAAAGAAAGCCACAAACATCAGAGACACGTTTGCGGTGGCCCTCCATCCAGTGAGCACCTGCGGTGCAGCTGGCCGCTTCATGATTGGCCTTGCGCGGGAGCCTGGCACTCCATGGCTTTGGGTGTTGAGAGAATTCTTAAGTCCATCTGGTTTGGGGCTCTTTGTGGAATCAGACAACAGGGCATTGGCAGAGCCGTCCATCCTTTCCCCCATCCACGTTGGCAATCAAGGTGCAATTGCAATTACCCAGCACCGACAAAAATAGTGGATGGCGGGGGCCATCTTATACCTCCTGTCGGACCATCACGCGACAAGCCCGGCTTTCATATTGCCCGGGTCAGCCTCAGAGTGGAGCAATTCGCCCGCAAGATGGCAGTGCGAGTCTTCAATTGTTGGTGACGTGAGGGAGTTTCGTCTGCGCTAGTCAATCCCTGTCGTTTATTACGGCCCTTGATTGGGCCCATGATGCGCTAGTCATGCGAGGACAGCCTCCAGGTCTTGGGCTGAATCGCTCCTTACGGAGATCTACCGGATAAACGGCATTTTTACGAATGCGCCTGCGAAGTCTGATCCGACTGAGCCTTTTATGCTGATGAACAACACTTTATCACCAATATGAAAAACAACCAAGCCGTGCGTTTTGTTATATCCTATAGTTTCATGATATATGCTTTTACTGTATTTTCAAAAGTTGTTGAACTTGATGCACGTTTTTAGGATCCAGTTGATCGTCATGTGTTTTGCTTTTTGCTTCTTCTCAAAGCAACTCCATTACTACATCTTTGACACGCTCCATGAAAGCATCACTTTATCTTAAATCCACGCACATGTCTCCATTTTGTTCCGTGAGTGCACTGATACGATACCCCGTGAATGTTCTTCGTGCTCGATTCTTACTCCAAACGATACACTCACTAACGGCAATTTCTCCACCCCCGCAATAAATCAAACAATAGTAGAGCCGGCCTATCCAATTGGGTCCAATATATGCACATAGGCTTCTGCAGGAGGATTGCAGAGGCTTTCTTGAAACTGGCCCAGTATGCATCATGTCCTATCTCATACCGTCGGGGTTTTCCCCACCTCCACTTTTTCGATATGCCGAAGGCCCAGACCAGGTCTATGGCATTTGTGTAAGCTTTGTGGTATACACTGAGCTGCATGGCATGAGCAGACAAAAGTACTAGTAACAAAATGAAAATCGATTACCTGGGCTAGGTGTTTACAACCTTCTACAGGTGCAATGAGACTGCTTTGGCGGGAAATTAACCACCCCCACCAGATACAGAAAGGTTCCTCGGCATTCATTTGGAGTATCTAGTTCTAGCTTAGGTTGATAATGAGCAAGGTTTTCGGCAGTGGCTGAATCTTAGAGATCGCTACAGAGTATTAGGATTATAAATAGTGTGGGCTTGTGACCACGACAGTTCTTTTTTTTTTTTTTTTCCCTGACCAAATTTCCTAACACTCACCATTGTTCTTCCTTTCTCCCTTCTATCTCTGACGTTTAGTATGCCTATCAATACAAGCCTCCCAAGCTTGTGGCCAGAACCATCTATTTGGCAACTTACTACATATATACCAAATCTGTCGCAGTTCAGCCGACCTACCAGAACCCTGTAGATGTTCCGCAATTCGAAACACGGCACAGCGCGGGATCTTGGTATGTTATGTATAGGACGCAGCATGACGCAAGAAGCTCCGAATAGGACACGTTTGATAAGGAAATGCTGGAGAGACACCGACCACACAAGTGCAACCGCCTAGCTTCCGACTAGTCTTGTTCTATCGAGGTGGCGTCTCGGACAGGGTACTAGTCCAAACGAACCAACGCCTGCTCCAAAGGAAACCGATCAGCCCTCAGCTCACGTATATTCTCCACCGCTCGGACCGAAGCACTGGAACATAGGGTCTGCAGTGCTAAGCGCTGACAGACATTGTTCTTAGTGTCACCAAACGTAGAGGGGACTATTTGATGTGTCTACCCTATATTTCCGAGGCTTGTTTGCGTAATGCGGTACCGGTTGATAAAGCCAAGACATTGTTCGGCACTATTGTCAGACATGCAGCTGACATATTAGCGGGCCAAATCTCATTGGACGGGACTGGGTCTGATCAGCAAAGCAACTTGGATGCCTAGAAACCATCAGTGCTACTGCCGCCGCCTTGGAAGGGATCTGAAGAGGTGTTGTGCGCCATTCCTAGGAAGCCACAGAGAGGCAAACTTGATAACGACGTCCGTGGTGATTTGCTGGAAGTGGCATTGTTTTATTTTTATTTTTATTGTTATTTTTATCGTCTGATTTCCTCTTTCGCCATGCTCACTTACTCCGAGACATTGCTCATCAGACATAACGTTGCTATCACATATACGCAGCCAAGAGAACAGAGTGATGCGAAAGGTTATTTGCGAAATATCCGCCAACTATTCAAACGAGGCAACTCCTAAGCTGCGCATCATAATAAGTGCTATGGTCCAATCAATCCTGCCCAAGACCACACGTGGGCATCCCTGTGGTCAAATATACCGTCCGCAATGGTCCCCAACAACATATGCCAAGGTCAAGGATCAAGAGGACCCTACCGACAGCACCCGGACGCCATAGTGGGCTCGGCTACGGCCCAGGCGGGGACTATGCTAGACGTAATTTGTATTTTGGGACTGTCAAGAGACATTCTCGGGGAGTTCCACACTCCTAGTGAGATCTGCACGCATGTGGCTTGCTGGAACCAGCATGTTAACGGCGCTAGTCGGACACGGCATGCTCTGCCGCTGTGGAACTGTTCTTTGGCCAAGGAGCGCATTGACGAAGCACTGACGACCTCGCCGTTAACTTTATCAGATCATGACCTCTTAATGGGCGGTGTGTCTCACATGTCTAAGGCGAGGCGTGTATTGATGCACTCTGGCGTTGTGGGTCGGGACGGCCTGCCAACCTCTTTGTCCGATGCCGCCAAAGGGTCGTGCGCCACGCAGCGGCGAGCCATGGAATATTGCGGATATCGCGTCCAGCCTCGAGCTGCGTAAATGGAGCGTCACCCAACGCAGAGTCAAACCGCCGACTATCGCAAGCGTACAGCACAGGCTTGTCCCGGTCCATGGCGCCCTAGCGACGACCCGTCCTGCAGCTCGCTGCCTCCAAGGCCTCGGCATTCGATCGTCTCCACCCTTGGCGGCGAGTCTTACCCAAGGGAACGCCACATATTGCTTTTTGTCCCAACCGAGCACCAAGCACATCCCGTAACCTGTGGTGCCGTGCTCCTTGGTGAGTACAACATCATGGCGTGCTCACCCCTCTCTGACCCGCTGCCGTCACTCGTATCACACGGCATTTGGTGAGAGGTCGCTTCCATTCATTACGCCGAGGTCGAATGTGCCCGGATTGTGGCGTCCTCAGCTTAGCCAATAACTTTCGCAACGGAACTTCGTAGCGAGTTCGTCACTCACTCGTCCTCGGCGGCTAGGCTACGGGCTTGCTGGGTCCACTAATTTTTAAGCATCATGATTAGTGCCTCTCCCCGAGGAGGTTGGCCGTAACCCCGATTGGCTAAGACATGTGCCGCTATCAGCCAGCCACACCGGAGCCCTCGACTATCCGGGCCAGACATGACATTCCAAGTTGGTGTGGCCGTGGGGGCTGATTCGCCTATTGCTCGTGAATCCGATGTTTGGACGTTGAAACTGTCAGGGCAGTACTATGATGTGCATTTGAGACTGAGTTGGATTCCCGAACATGATCTATACTCCCACGCGCAATGCATGCACCTGGACCTCACGAGGTAGCTCGTAACACCGAGACAATAATGTATTTCATGGCTCCGGAAAAGAGGTTCTTAAGAGTATTTACGAGCTGTAGAAGGAGCCGAGTGACTTTTGATGAAAAACAAAATATACATTTACGACAGGAAAAGAACCACGTGAAGATGGCGTCTAATTTCACGACCACATACAGCCTCCAAGGTTTAGCATACAGGCCTTCATTAATTCATCCTATGTTTTCACTCTTGCTTTGTACAGATCATTCATGAAATCCTTGGTAGACTCGGGTAATGACCCACAGATCCCTGACTATCAATAATTTGCTCCCTTGGTCATATCGCTAGAGTCTCTATCAGGGCCAGGTCCCCAATTCCTCTAATAAAACGATAGTTTTGGCCATCAAATAACGGCTACAAGCTATGATGACGACAATACTTTGGGATTGAGTTGACAAGTGAAAGAGTGGCTATCCTACTTTCGGGGAGCTATGATTAAATACGATGGGGCTTGATTTAATATTATTCAGGCCATAATTTTAACAGCACTGGGTATTTGAGGGTGCTAGCGTACTAAAGGTAAGCACACGGAGACTAGTTGAACTTTTTCGACCTGAATATCTATGATCTATGACTTTGGAGCAGGTATTTACGTTTTCACGTACTTCAAGACGTGATTATGAATGCCAGAGCCATTAAATCCATCACTAGAATCTTTGGGTACAGTAACCTTAAGAGGTCTGAATGAGCTTTGGGTCATTCGCATCGTTAAATATCTATAGAAAAAGAATTGCTGGAGTTACGAAGCACCCAGATGGAAACGTGGGCCATAACGTGAACCTTCCGAGCATAATAGTGAGTGTATCACCGCCCGTAAGCTGGGCATCAATCTATGAAGGTACGTGGAAGGAGAATGGAGGCTTTTGGGTCTTTCATAGATATTAATCCTCGGGTATCTTTTTAAAACTGGCCAGGAATAGTGAATTGGCTCAAAGTGAAGCAAAATGTCGTCGGCGCCTTGGGCCGTTTGTGAGTTATGCGTGAAGACAGATTCTTTGTTCTTCTGCATTGTTAGCAGGCAATTCACAAAGGTTGGTTTCCTATTCCCCTTGACAATTCCACATACGAAAGCCTTAGCACGCGGTTGAAATCGTTGGATTTTAATTTATCATGAAGTCCAGTGATAAACCGAACTATACGAAAAGACAAATAACGTCACACAGGGTCTACCTAACTCAGTGCAGGTTATGATTTACTAGCAAAGCTCTGAGGATCTAGCTCTAGCATCAAGTTATCGGTGATTATTTCAACTTTCGGCTTGGAAGATGACGCGTCCTACCTTCCGCCATATTGAAGAATGTTGAGTCTGCGGACTTGAAGAAAAAAAGTTAAAAAAAAAAACTCAATGTATTTAAAGTGAGTAATGATGGCCAATACTTATAACATGCCTTGAGTTCTGTGCACAGTGCTCGGGGATGTGATGAGTTGAGAGTGGATTCAAAACATGGAGGGTTGTGACATTTTAAATAATTTTAGAGGGAAAGAGCAATAAGGGTTGCCCCATATAAGGACCGTACTATTGCTTAGCACTTGAGACATGCATGAAGCGGCTTGTCCAGCTGATCATCCAGCCGAGCATGTTGTTGGGCCGAGAGCCACGATGCGTCATCCTTTTCTAAACCATCTCCTCAAGTAGAGAATTCTAGACCAGTATATTTCAATGGGCCACACGGGTTTCGGCCGGGAAAGCCCCGCTTCTCTGGATTAGGGACCAGAGAAGGGGCGGCAACAGCCAAGGCAGGAATTGGTGGACATCCAAATGGCCACAATTAGGGTACCGAACCACTTTTCACACGTTGTTTGTGATGAAGGTCTTTATCACAAACATTTGCGTTCTAGAGTTCAATGTGAAGTCACCGGAGACATTGACCAGCCCATGGCCCAATCCGGCAATTCCGCTACGAAATCTGCATTTATTCTGTTCCTTGTGCGATGCGCTCTAGTGTTTCGCTGTTTGTGATTCATGCCTGTTTTCTGGTGAAATCAATCTTCCACAGCTAGCACTTTACTACCGCCCATGCATTTTTAGTCCTTTGGAATAAATAATAGTGGACTTTAGTCTGGCTAGCGAGCGCAGGACTGCTATTACCACCGGGTCTTTTACATTGCGGGTTCCAGTGTATGTAATGACCTGACCAAGATCCTACGTACTCATCGCACATCATGGGCTGAAGGTTTAAGAAGATGAGTATCACGTTCCATCTTGTCGATATCAACATGCATGAAGCTCAATGTCTTAGAAATACGAGGGGTATTAATAGGGCGATGGAGTTTTCCATTGCACAGTTAATCATAAGATGGGTTTAATCTCCGTTCTGTATTTTACGTTATACTCTCGGCTATTTCACATGGACTCAATCATTAACCTGTTCATGCTCAAAGGTCTATTTGTATTTCTCTGATTAAATTAGTAGAAGTGTTATTTAATTGATATTTGGTCATCGAATTTTTGCGGTTAGTCATAGAATCATTAGAATTGCCGCTCCCGTACCAATTCCGTCAAAACCCCATTCCCATCATCTGTCGTACATCAGCTGTCGGCACTGTCTCAGTTAGTTTTTGATTCCAATCTGGCAGGACCGGGATTCTTACAGGCACAGTACATAAGATCTTGAAGGCAGATGAATATTGCATCGTCTAGGCATCTGACCTTCCATTTTGTTGGCTGGAAGTATGTTAGGCTGCAGAGCCGCAATTGCACGAGAATATACTCGAGAGCAGCTTCATACCGATAGGTGGCCCCTTTCAGCATCCTCACATTTCCTATGTCGATCTTTTTGCCCATCAATGCGAGCAGCTGCCGCAACTCCTTCTTTGGTTCGTCCCTCGGAAACCCGTAGGGGACTTGAATGACTCGCAAAGCAGCTCTGGATTCGGAATTGGGACCGCGCGAAAACAAGCTCCGAACATGGCCTGTTAAACTAGTCGGCATATCTTTCTGGATGCGCACCCGCCTGTTGGCGCCGGACCTGTCGAGTTTGGCGGGCATTTCAGCCCCGATTAGTAGATAGGCCTTGGTCCCGTCACCGACTCTATCATGGACCCTGTCATAGTAATGGAAATGGTCATCGGGCCAGAAGAGCTCGGTGCCGTGATCCCAGCTGAAATTCTTCATATCTTCAGCCGATACAGGCGTTCGGGAAACGAAGCCCCAGTCCCAATTCGACTTGTCTGTGATTTTGAAAACCGGTAGCGTCTTGATCTCGCCAGGCGACGAATACGTTGTGACAGAATAGGGATCATCCAATCTCACGTGTGTAGGGCCAGTCACAGGATTGGTAATCTGTTCGATGATCTTTTGATGATAGTAAGCATCGACCTTTTCCGGAGTGTCTAGTCCAACTTTGGGCTTCACTATCAGCTGAGTTGAAGGTGTGACCGTCCCGTGAGCCCGCTCGTTGTAAAGCGCCTTGCTGTACCCCGGAATGTAATCTTCCGGCTTGTCCTTGGCAGGCTGTACTTTTGTTAATTTGTAGGGAGATTGTAATGTCTTGTCATCACTATCTCGCTCGAGGGTACTGGCTTCAGAATCTGAAGGAAGAGATTCTGAACAGGAGTCCTCAGTGGAGTCGTCGAGCCGTAGCGTAGACAGTGGCTTCTCAGCGTCGGATAAGTCTTTTGACCGTGATTCCTGGACATTCGCTTCTTGTGGGGGCTCATCGGTTTCTCCAGCAGCCTGAGAATTGGATCGTATCGTCAAAACTTCAGTGGAATCCTCCAGATTATGCTCGGATGTCTTGTCCTCAGTTGAAGGTTGCTTGTAATGGAACTGTTGCATGTAAGCTCTTGAATATACTCTGCTTCCAGCTAGCTCCATAACCCAAGAAGGCTCATCGGGAGGTTGGATCGAGTCTTGGTCGCTCAAAATGATATTCGCACTCTCCCCATCAAGGTCTCGAAGAACCTTGTGTGTGGCTGGGTATTGTAGGCGTAAATTGGAAATTTCCTCCTCGGTTGCTAGGGGGATTTGCTGGTTCTGCATCAGATGATTCTTTATCTGTTCCGTTTCTCGGCTATTTATTGTCAATACAAATACGAATCCATATGCTGTCCAACTCACAGTGTCTTCTTTCCAATGTATAAACTGATGTATGCCCCAAGAGTGTTTTTCTGGCTCTCCAATCTGTCCAGCAAGGCTATCATTCTGCTGTCCTTCCATAGCTTGAGAAGCTTGGTCTTGAAGTCTTTGCGATTTTTCAACTGCTTATACTCGTCCTCAATGAGCTGCAGAGTTGTCTGGCAGTCTTGGATGGCATATGTAAATCTTTCCCCTGCGCCGAGAGTTGAGGTAACATCAGGATCCTTTGACAGCATGTCCTCCACCTCTCGAAGCAAAGAGTCGATTGTTTCTACATCGCCGACGACTTGGCTAATGGTCTTGGGGGCATCCTGATACTCTTCGGCCAGCTCCTTTACAGTCGCGGCGATTTTGATGACGCCTGTGGTGAGGCTAAGGGTGCCCACGGCGATGCTGAGCGGATCCATAACCGTGGCTGGATTGAATCCTCTGGATGAGTTAAATTTAAGGTTAAAGATCTCGAACGAAATTTTATAAAACAGGGGCCGGTGCATCATATACGAGGCCTCTTGCTGCGCATTATCGCTGCCAAGCCTGGGCTGACTGGGAAGATGGAACTATTGACAGCCCGCATGAAGTCTAGAAGCGCTGGTGAGCACTCTGGTGCCTGATCTGGTAAAGCGCGTTCGACGCTAGACTGGATGGGGCATCGCTGGTTCTAAATGCGTTCAGCCGCTGCCTTAGTGCCAACATCTGAGGCGTTTCCCTCTCCCACGAAAACGCCTTGGGCGGGCGCGGCCACGACCGGTAGTCGTCAGGTGAATCTACAGTCACATGAAATGTCCAGAAAATTTAAACGACAGGGGATGGTAGTATAAACTTCAGTGGCTCGAGCATTTGACAGGTGCAGCGGAATTATTAGCTTAACTAACTGTTCAATTGACCTTCCTTCGTTCCCTAAACTCGTTAAATATACAAAAGCACTAACTCATGCGCCGAAATGAACATATGGGGCCCAGGGTAAGGACCCAGCCTCATCTTCGTTATCCTCGCATACGACAACATCCCGCGGCAACCTGTCTTCTCGAAAATCTGGGCTTGAATCATTTTCCACAGAGGGCACCACTAGCTCCCTAGTCGTTCTGCCTGTTCTATGTGTAGCCTTTCCTTGCTCCTCAAGCCAACGGTCCCGAAGCTGTCGAGACGCTTCATGGAGCCCTAGGCATACAGATTCGTCTGTCATCATGCCCCTATCTCTCATGCCTTCGTATATGGCCCTCGCCATATCGACACAGATTTCATCATTGACTTCCCACAGAGTGCCGATGACGTGGTGGAATCCTGCTAGTTGACAAGCGCTAATCAGATGTATGCTCTCATCGACGAACCTCTCGTCTTGGATCCGACCGGTGCCGCATGCTGAGAGGTAGGCGAGGAAGGGAGGGCTCTTGTGGAGGTTCATTCCGAGCAGACTGGCTACTGTAAGTGGATTGTCTCTTCCATCCTCTAGAAGCAAGTGACTTTCTAATGGGTTTGTGTTACTCGTATAGCCGTGGCCGGCGAAGTGAAAAATGCTGCAATGCGGCAAATCGGACATTATGTCTTTCTTGTATCGCCTTGGCTCGATAGCATCAAGTCCTACCGCCTTGAAGAAGTTGTGTAACATGGCCACCTCCTCAGCTGCAAAGGGGAGCTCTGTAGCGATTCCAGGTGTGTGTTTCATGGCAACCAGGAGCGCCTTTGCCGGAGCTGACGCAGTAACGCGACGCCGACGGCCATGTATGATGGCCTTGATGGAGGAGCTATACGACGATACGACCTTATCGAGGACTGTCTCCGACGAATGACTCTCGTGATGCCCTGCAGCGTGGAGAGGGAATTTGCTGAGCGGTCCTGTGGGAATCCACCAGATGCGACGAGGCGGAGCGTCTCCAGACGGAGGAGGCTCGGTGAATCCCAAAAGGTCCAGGACCGGACCCGCAACCGTATCCCAGAGCCACTCGAGAATGTTTGGGCTACCTAGAACACTTCTCTGCGCTTTCTCTTTGATGTCTTTGATGTGGAGGTGCGACAGCCTCAATGACCGTATCTGGTGCTCTTCTATGAGAATTGCATCGCAACGGTACTCGCTGACGTTGATGTATACGACCGGCCCGTTTGTTGCAACAGCCCGCATTTCTTCTTCAGTTGGCGGGAGCAGAAACCTGTCAAATCCGGGCAGTTTTCGAATCTCTTCGATCAGCTCCGTGAGCTCTTTGTCGGCGTTGCTCCGCAGATCAGCTCGACTCTCTTCCCCGGGGGGGTGATTACCATCTTCCTCCATAACCGAAACTCTAGCTCCGCGCGTGACATGACGCAGGCCCCGACCTTGCTCAAGAGGGGACAACAAGCCAGTATCGTTGTCTTGTTGGCTAGCTGGCAACAGGTTTGACGACGTACTGTTCATAGCATCGAGTTCATCCCGGATACGGACGAACTTGTTGCCAAGCGCAGGGTGACATTGGACGAGATTTTCCACGTCGACGCGAAGATTGTTCAATGAGTCTGAAATGATTCCGCGGCCGCCTTCAAGCAGCTGCACCGCACTTGACGGGGGCTTTGAAGCGTTCAGCACAGCGGCAGCAGCATCCGAAGCCAAGCCGGCAATTTTTCCGAGTAGATGCTGCTTGTCCGGGTTCTCAAGAGACCTCGGCGCGAGAAGCGGCGCCAGCCTGATGCTCTCGCACGCTGCATCGTACGCTTGTTCCCAGGCATTAGCTTGACAGTGAAGATAGAGCAAGACTTGCCCCGCATCTAGGCGATCCTGAACGGAGGATGGGGAGTGGCTGAGGGACCGTTGACAGAATTGAGTGGCCATTTCTAAATCTCGCGGGGTGCCTGTTTTCCGGTAGCGTGCGTTATATCCAAGCCCAAGCTTCAAAAGATAGAATGCCTGGTCGGGGTGCTCTGGTGGCGTTTTATCGATAGATTCGCGATACAGCCGGACGGATGCGTTCAGATCTTGTAGATCGCCTGTTCTTAGGTATCGTTGCATATATCCAGTCCCGAGACTGCACAGTCGCGTTGCCGGGCGAGGATGGTCCGATGGCGTTTTCTTGACACTTTCCTCGTACAGTCGAATAGCAGTGTTGAGGTCTGCTAGATCCCTTGTACTCTCGTATCTGCTGCTATAGTCTCTCGCGAGATTTACAACCCGGTGAGCTCGGTCAGGGTGATCTGGAGGTGTTATATCGACAGCTTCCTGGTGAATTCGGACGGCGGTATTTATGTCTCCCAAATTGCCCACTCTGTAATGCCTATCCCAATACGCAACCCCGAGATTTTGGACACTAGACGCCCACTTGGGATTGTCTTGTGGGGTTTTCTCGACAGATTCGCGATAGAGTCGAATAGCTATATCGAGATCTTCCATAGCACCTCTTCTCCAGTACCTATCATGATGAGCGCTCCCAAGGTTATGAAGTCGAGGAGCCTGGTTGGGGTCATCCGACGGCGTGTCAATGAGGCATTCCCGGAAGAGCCGGATGGCTGTGTCGAGGTCTTCTAGGGAACCTGTTCTCTGGTACCTAGACCCATATACACTCCCAAGATTCTGAAGTCGAGATATCCGTAGAGGATGGTTTGAGGGTGTCTTTTCGATGGATTGCTCGTATCGGTGAATTGATGTGTTGAGATCCTTCAGATCATCTGTTCTCTTGTATCTATCCCTATAAGAAGTTCCAAGATTGTAAAGTCGGGACCCAAGACTGACAAGGTTCGGGGGGGTTTTGGTGATGGATTCCTCTTGCAGCCGAATAGCTGTATTGAGATCTTCGAGAAGTCTTGAGTTTTGGTACCTGTCTGCATATGCAGTGCCGAGATTGTAAAGTCGAGTCGCCCAGCTGAGGTCATCTGGACGTGTTCCGTCGATGGATTTGTGATATAGCTCAATGCAAGCATTGATGTCTTCTGAATCGCCTGTTATTCGGAATCTATCCCCATATCCTGTCCCAAAACAATGAAGCCGCTCTGCCAGTTCGGGGTGTTCTGGTGGCGTTTTGTCAGTGGCTTCTTTATACCACCGAATGGCTGCATTGAGATCTTCTAGATCTCTTGTTCGTCGGTATCTACCATGATACTGCACGGCAAAACTCCAAGGTCGTAATGCCGATTGGGGATGATGATTAGGTAGTGGATCAGCATTTTCCTGCAATATCCGTATACATTCTTCAAGATCGCTCATCATTGTTCTTCGTAGGAGCTGTTAGACCTCCACCTGTGTGTGCTCTATAGATGGTGGCCTGTGGAAGTTAGTATTTATATATTAGTTGGAAGCGAAACTGTGCGGGGTTTATCTGATGAACCTTGGCTGAGTAAGCCTCCCTCTTCTTGTTTCCAGGAAAAGCACCGCCGCACCACCGCACCGCTGACCTCTTGGGTTCAATATACAGAGTCCTACAAGCCATATTGAATGCCTAGAATTTCAACCCTTGGGGTATTTGGAGAGGATTGATCGAAATCACCATCTAGCAAACAAATCAGTATACGTTACGATAACCCACCACTTTAACAGGGGTAGTTCAATATCATTACTACCTCTACACCAAGGCTATCCTGAATTTTATTGTTTTTCTGAATTATGCGATAATACAGTTCGTGCATGCTTAGAGAGTTAAATAAAAAGTAGTTATAATATTTAATAACTAATATTTTACGAAGAATAATAATAATCCTAAATAGCAACTTACCTAAAAAATATAACTTGCTTGCATCGGCCAAGTTGTTGGCTTACCCTAGATCAAATTAACGACCACAGTCACCATGGGAGATGATAATAATCCAAGCATCACAGAATTTCATAGTGAAACCCTATGAGAATATCACGAACAAAGTCCTATAGTATAATATACGGGAATATTTAGAGGAAGATAGAGAGAAGGAGGATTATGCAACGATGAACTCGTCACGGGAAAGGTCACGTGTTGCCACAACAATTTCATCTTCCCGTTTATGATGCGTCTTCATTACCCGGGCGGATGCATGTGAAACATTCAAAATATGAACAGTTGTCAATGAACAAATACTCAACTGAGACATGACTTATGAGAATCCCGTCTTTGTTCTGTACGTCTTCGCTTGGAAGAGCGACTCCACTCGGTAAATTAACCCAGCCCCCTCACCGCCCTGCCAGCCCGCTATAAAAATACTGCTCGCCTCTCTGCTTTTTGACCTTTTCTTTCTTTCTTCTTTAGCTCTCTTTGCCTTTTGGCTTAGATCAAGTGTAGTATCTGTTCTTTTCAGTTTAATCTCTGAAAGGTCTCCAAGGAGACCAATCGTGATTATTCTTATTTTTGGCATTCGGGCGGCATCCTCTGTGCTTGCACATGACGCCGCCCACAGTGTCCCTGGTATCACACTGCCTCCAGGTGACGCAAATCTGCACGAGCTCGCCCTTTTCATTGCTCGCTTAGGCCTGCCTAGGCAGTGAAGAAGAGTCACGTTCCCCCAGACAATGTTGCGATCTTCTGCGGGATGCAGGGGCCCGCCGAATCCTGAGACCCATATGTGTGACAGGGTGCCCCAACTCTGCCAGATCTCAGGGGAGATTGGGTTGGCTGGAACCCTTCAGGCCAATTGCACGTTGCCGTATACGAACAGTCCATTTGACGCCTGGTTTCAGCAAAGCGTTTTGCGGTAAGGTTTGGATGACAGGAATTATTCTGAGATGTTTCAACGTTCTAGCCGCGGTACCTGCATCCGTCGGGCATCATGCCGTCGGAAACATGCCACCAGACCTTCTTGTTTGGGGCGGATGTCTGCCGTTAGCGCAAATCTTAATATCTTTCGCGCCTTTCAGGGCGTAATTTCAACGCCCGCACTATGCCCGAGCGGACATTGGAGGAGCATCCGTCGACACTAGAAAAGTGTCCTGCCCAGCATGGACCAATTGAATACGAGGAGATGCCGATCCCTTCCTGCGTCACAGTAACACGGCTGTACAGCTGGCCGACACTTCCGACGATCCAAGGGACCCGAGGGACGTGTTTCTCCCATCCACGAGACGGGCGGAAACATGGTCCCTGAAAACAAGGTTCAGTTGGCAAGTCTAACCGTGGCATCCTGGTTAATTTCCAAGGCCTGGACGTATTCATGGCCCAATGGTGCACCAGATGATCCGGGCACACGAGACAGGGAAATTTGCGCGGATTCACGGGGGGCGGGGGAACAAATTATATATTCTAGAACAATGCCTATCCTTGGTGCTCGCGGGGATGGTCTTTTGAGACAATCCGTTTTCCATCCCATTCACGATGCGCTGGCACAAGCCGTTCCTCGTAGTCTGTTCGGCGCTGGCCGTTGCCGGCTCGCCATCCATTCATATTCACGATGAGTCGTTTGTGCCTGATTATGTGCTCAACGTCACCCGCCAGCACATCAACGTCGGTGGAATCTACAAGGAGACGACATTGGTGAACGACACGTTGCCAGGCCCGGCCTTGCGCATTCCGGCCGACAAAGTGATTTGGATCCGAGTTTACAATGAAATGCCCGATTCCAACTTGACCATGGTAAGGTTAATCTAAAATGGAAATGTTTCGAACACCAAAGGCTAACCATTCTCATTACAGCACTGGCACGGTCTTTCTCTAGCCACCTACCCTTTCTCAGATGGCACACCGCTGGCAAGCCAGTGGCCTATTCCGCCGCTGCATTTCTTCGACTACGAGCTGAAGGCTTCTTCCCACGATGCTGGCACCTACTACTACCACTCTCATGTTGGATTTCAGGCAAACTCAGCCACCGGGGAGCTTATCGTTGAAGATTCCGACGACCTGATTTACCAGCCTGATGATGAACGAACGGTGTTTATACAAGAGTTCTGGAACCAAACCGATCACCAAGTCGAGGCGGGCTTGTTGGCCAACCCATTCAAGTGGTCGGGAGAGCCCAATGGTTGGCTAATCAATGGAAAGTCAATCTCAAACTACGGCGTTACCGATGCGGAGTCTGCTTCGTTGGCAGTCATTGAAGTTGACCCTGGCACAACCTACAGATTTAGGTTCATCGCTGCCAGCTCCTTGTCTCTCGCCATTCTTGGCTTTGAAGATCACACCAACTTTGAGATTATCGAAGCCGATGCTCAATATACTAAGCCATACCCCGTCGAGTACATACAGATGGGATCCGGCCAACGATACAGCGCACTCATCAAGACCAAGACATGCGAAGAGTTGAAGGAGAGTGGAAAATTGGACTTTTTCATCAAGATTGAGAGCAGAGATCGGGCAGCTGTCATCACAAGCTACGCCATTCTTCGTTATCGAAACCTGTGCGACATTTACGAGACTGCGTCCACATTCGCCCAGACGAATCAGAACCCCATTATCTCGCCCGTAACGCTGCCGCCGACCATCAGTGGATACCTGGATTACGCCCTACAGCCTCTGAAGGACAACAAATTCCCTACTGCTGCCGAAGTGACTCGCCGGGTTTTCATCAACACCCAGCAGGTCGGAGAAGGATACTATCAGTGGCGCCAGAACAACTACAGCTGGACCGAAGACGACAACGACGCCGATCCCCGGATGACGACCCCCCAGCGACCCTACCTTGTGTCATTGTACCAAAATGAGACGGCAAACATTCCCAACTACGAGGCTGCTCTCGCCCACGGCGGTCTTGATCCAGGCACGGGGACATATCCAGCCAAGATCGGTGAAGTAGTTGAGATTATTTTCCAAAACAAGGGTGCTCTCATCACCAATGGAAAGGCTACTGGCGGCTTGGAAACTCACCCCTGGCACGGACACGGCCTGCATCACTACGACATTGGTGGAGGCGAGGGCGCCTGGGATCCTGTTGTGGCCGAGCAGCGACTGAACGGAACACAGCCCGTGCTGCGAGATACGACGATGCTGTACCGATACAACGCGACGACTGCATCAGGCAAGATCGGAAGCTGGCGCGGGTGGAGATTGCGAATCGATGAGCCCGGTGTGTGGATGGTGCACTGCCACAGCCTGCAGCACATGGCCATGGGCATGCAGACTGTCTGGGTGCATGGAGATGTCAAGGACATTCTCAAGGTCGGGCGTCCTCGTGTTGAGGGATACCTCACTTACGGCGGCAACGTATATGGAAACAGTACATATTCGCCGCGCGTTGTGCACTTTGACGAGGATTAATAATGCCAACGTCCTTACATTAGACCCTGTAACATTAGCAGCCACATTGATGGCCTAAAGAAGACATTCTGATTATCTCAAGAGTAATATAGAGCGTAGAATCCAATATTCAAGTTGTTAAACATAATGTACCCATATGAGATAAAGTCGAAATAACTGTAACACTGCAATAACGACCAAATAATACAATCTGCGTCATGCAGTCATGGCTGACTAAATCTCTAGGGCATCCTTGACCGAAATATAGCTAGAACCTGTATTAAAGTAATAAGTAAGGATGCCCTGTCCAAGACGGACGTACTTCCACCCATCGCCTTCATGTTTAGGCACATCTTCGTTCCCAAATTCAACTTGTACGTTACTGCTAGGACGTTTGATCTTGGGACCGCCCTTAATTCTGCTCACCCTCTTTCCAGGTGGCGCACTCGTCATGGCGGTGACTCGTGGTGGGCTCCAGAAAGAAAGATTGGTCGGCCGCTTGACATATATATTCCTGTCAACACCCAGACGGCACTCGCCAACGGCACGTATCCCACCATTCTTGTAGTAAAACAAGATTCCCTCGCAAATATCGGTATCCTTAAAATAAAACACACGAACTGCTTCGATGTCGTAGAGCGGAGCACGTCCCACATATCTGTTTTGCTCTTCGTCAGCGTATTTGAGTGTTGGAAACGGCTGCGGCATATCTCCTAGATATTTTGGATCCCTATAAGATCCAATAGTGGGAATGGTCCTTGGTCTGCTGGGCTCTCCGTAGACCAGCGTTGTATGAGTTCCGTATCCAAGAAGGCGACTAGGCTCTTCATTATCATATAACTCTCCGATCAAAACATCTCCGACCAAATTCATTCGGAACTAGATGCTCTTAGTCACGTTCGATTTTAATCGACGGGGATAGAACTTGCCAGTATGCTGAGACCAAAATTAGTTTCTCGGGTAGCAAAAGCAGTGATGCGGTCTTTTGGCGAAATGGGCATGTAAAGCCAGACCATGTCCAAGGGGCCCTTCTCAATGTGCTTGTATGTTTCCATGGCACATGAATCACCTGACCGATGGATATGAATGTCCCATAGCTGGTCGCCCTCGAAGAAGAAGGTAATGCCACGAATAGCATTCAAATCGACAACGTGCATATTTTGGCAATGCTTGTCAAATGTATGACCAAGTTGAAAAGTTGCAGGAGGACTTCCCGTATTCCAAACGCGAATTTCCCGTCGATTCTTTAGTCCATGTAGACGAAGCAGGCCACCCTGGGAGAGGTTAGTGAGCCATAAGACCAGGGAGACAGATACATGCCTTGAGCTCTGCATCGACCTGCGGCATATCCTCTATGCGTTCCACGATGAAGGCAAGTCTTTTAGTTGTGTAGCCGTTATAGAGAGGCCTTTCTGGTAGGCGCTCTATTTGGCAAATTCCTTTCTCATCAATCGTGATTCTAATGATGGGAAGAAGTGTCGGCGAGCAAGAAGGGTCGATCACAAGTGACCCTTGACGCTCCCAAAACAAAACCGTGTCCAAAGCTGTCCTGGTGAGTGCTTGTTCCGAAAACTCAGAAGCGGCAGTGATGACAGAAATTGCCCTCCAGAATAATTCATCAGGGGAAAAATCTCGAACCAGGTACACTATCTCCGGCAATAGATTGCAAAGTAGCGGAAGACCGCTAATTTCTGCTACCATGGCCAATGCAGCCTGACCAAGAGTTCCTCGTGTTAGATGGATGGGCTGGGCTTTTGGCCATGGGCTCCTCCACGCGCTGATGGTCCACAGGCGGTCTAATGTTTCTTGCTTTCCAAGTTTCAAATCATTTCTGCAAAAGTAAGTAAAAATACGATAACAGTCGTAGTGGACGGAAACGGAATCAAGCGCGGAGTCACATTGCCCGCAATCCGAACGGCGGCACAGTACATGTTTGCCTATCTGCCTCAGCTCTCGGGGTCGGGGATCCCAATGGTCCAGCATGGCGTGAGCCTGTGCGGAACATGCGGACGAGTCTTTGTTCCCGAGTACTTATTGGCAATCTTAGCCTGCGCAGTTCCATGGTACTAGTGAAAGACAGCTTACATATGATGACTTCCTCGCTGGGTTGAATTCTGTGTCCGCATGCGCCGCATTGGGACTGCAGTGGAACATGATCAAACTTGGGCCAGAGGTCTGTTCTCCTCATTGACTCTTTTAGCTTTGCAGCATAGTATTGAGACCGCATGATGGAGAGGGATTGGCTGGTTTTGAGTGAGCCGAGTGGGAAGAGATTTAAGATTTGTGTCAGCAAGATATATCGGTTAGTGGACGTAAAACGGTCATTTATTAACATTCAGGGGAACTGGATGTTGAGCAGATTAGGAAACGGCCGATTTCGCTAGTCCGAAGGAAGCCTAGACGCCAATATGAGATGCCTAATGATCCATGGATCAAAAATATGCCGCAGCACATGTGAAAAAAGATTCCTCTGTAGATGGGAAAGTTTTGTTATTAATTTTTGTTGGCAAAAAAAAAAAAAAAAAA